>JAHZMV010004648.1:0-13034 GCA_027743765.1 Coecobrya sp. COE2 | reverse complement strand
AGCCCCCTCCCAGTGCGCCACCAATATGAGAAGCATTGTCTGTATCAGAAGGACTGAGTTTATAGTAAGCTGAATATATTTGCTTAATTTTGGAACAAATAATTGTCAGTGATATTATTATAGACTAAAATTTCCACTGCCATCCCGGCGCAGCCTTGGGCATCTGGAAACAAAGTTAGTTTATTTACAAAGTTTATTACTATTTTTTATGGTCAGAAAATTAATAACTATGATATATTCATGTTACGATAAAATTTATTATTCAAAATTCCACTGGTCAAAATTCAAAATTTTCATGATCACATTCATGCATGTATAGTTGAGTGCATTTATCACGTTTGTGATTCGGCACGTAGTGTTCTCGTTCTGGAGATAAAGACATCACAAGTTACAATAAAATTTATGATAAATGTAAATACATTGAAGAAAGGAAAGTATTCCATGCTATAAACTTAGGGTGTATTATATACGGAAAACATTCTACAGCCGTAATTACAGTGTTGTTAGCTAAATTAATGTATTACAAGAATTTCATTTTTTTAATTAACAATGGATTATGCTTGCTAAGTTGAGGAAAGGAAATCGGTAATTGTAACCTCTTCAATTAACAAATAATCACCAAAATAACTTTTCCAAATACAATGTAAATTTTATAACAATTAATGTACAAATAATTCACTAGATAATCAGTTATTTTAAATTACTGGTATAATCAATATATTAAATGATTCTTGACCAGTTTCTCATGAAACCAATAGAAACGATTTTATATAAAAAATCCAATAAATAGCTTCAGAATAAAAAAATTTCCTGACACAAAATGATCAGAATTTCTGGTTATGTTGTATTATCTACAGCTCAAACATTGAGCAAAACTCAACGATTGTGGATCAGCTAAATATGGACAAAGTTTGTTTCTGCCCGATAACATAAACAAGCACACTTTGTTACTTTAAAATAATTAATCTAACATTATTATCCCTATTAAAATAAAATGGACAAAAATATATTCCAACATATTCGTTGAGAATTCGTATTACTAAAATATAAATATGTTTAATGATTACTAAAGATAATATGTTACAATAAACAGCAATAATAATAATCAGCAATGCAAAATAATTCAAATCATAGTTTGTCACGAATACAATATTGATTGTTAAATGGTGTTGGCCGTTCCCGAAAAGTTTAAACTCTTTTCAAAATTTACCTACCGGACAAACTAACCAAATGTAACTTTTTACTGTCCAAAATGCGTTACAATGACGTATGGCAAAATCCTCGTATTGCCAACTAGACGCCTGCAATTGCAATGCTAACTCTTTGTTAAAATTGCCGTAATTAAATATGTGTACATACAACAAATTTATGGCAACCATCACAATACAATACATAATCACAATCGTAGAGAATCCTTTTTTCAATCTGGAACTTCTTCCAAATTTGTTTGTTGAATATCCGGAGCAAATCCATACTGCCGCTAAACCACCTCCCAGTGCTCCTCCAATATGAGATGTATTGTCGGCGTCTACAGGACTAAGTACGTAGTAAGCTGGAAACACTAGCTTAATTATTGGATCGCATATTGTTAATAATATCGCTGTTAAGCAAGACTTCCACCACCACCCTGCTGACGATTTTGGAATCTAGAAAAAAATGCTTTTTTTCATTTATAATATATATGGAAATAAATACATAAATCCCAACAAATATTTTTTAAAAAATATTACCATGAAATATCCTATAATATGTGTCATCATAATTCCACAAAGTGCATCCGAACTTCCAACTGAGAAACTACAAGGCGTCCAAACAGAAGACAATAAAGATGCGGATAGAACACTGGTCCCGTATATAATTCCAGTTTGCCGCCAATTCAAAATTTTCTCCAGACGCCATCCAAACAACACTTGCAACAACACGTTACACCACAAATGCCATTCATCCCAATAATCCTCGCCATCCCCACGTCTACAAATAATATTAAAATTCCACTAAACATATTCGACCATAGTTCACATATATATTTTAAACAAAATCAGCACGCAAAAGAAAACTTACCCACTGTGAATTAAAAACGGGGTTAGAAATCTCCAAATTTGGTATCGCTTCAAGGGATCAAACTGAAGTAGTAGAATTTCTTGATTTGGTGTTTTCAGAAAGTGAACCAATATCTGCACAGCACAAATTAGTGGTATTAATTTTGGCATGTTATTCCTCTCTACTTCCACCTGCTTGAAATTATCACCATTTGTTTTTTCAATTTCCATATTGTTGGAAATTGAAAACTGCTGAGATTTTACATATCGATCTTTCTGCTTGTTTCTCCGTTTTGGAGATTCCCCAGAATCTCTACCCCGTTTAATTAAACTCATACTATTATATTAGGTTACAGTTATAAAGTTTGACCACTAAAAATAAATTCGTTTTAAGTGATGATTTTCACAAATTAAGAGTAATTAAATAGTTTAAATTTTAATATTGTTTTTATATTCACTTCAGCTTTCAGCAAACAAATGAAAGAATGGGTTGCACATACCCATTTTGGTAACTCAATTTTGTTGCAGCCAGTATTCATCTTATTTCACAAAACATTCCTATGACTTATTCAATATCCCTTCAATACAAAATTGTGACGTTTCCTTATCAGCTTCATAAAGTTTCCTGGATACTTTCTTGGGATTTCTCACATCTATCAATGAAATGAGCTAGCTTAAGTAAATATATTCCGTAATGCATGTTGTGTTACTCTGAAATACAAGACGTTGTCATATGTTTATAAATACAAGAGAGAGAGGACCAAATAATATTGTGGTAACAAGGTAATATATAGTATTATGTATAGCGCGAAGCAAACTGACATAAGTACTTAATAAATACTTTTCATAATTATCCACCATGCTAATAAGTCAACGTATTTAAGGATGCTTAGATCTGGCATACTTTCATTGTGTGATTGCTAACTATGCATCTATCATTTCCACCGTAGCTGTACATGGTACAAATGCCATCTCCAAAAATTCATTACACAGCTATAACCAATATTATACCACTGCATATTGATAAAGAAAATGTATTTGTTCAGCTATGATAAGAAGGATTTCTTTGATTGTAAATATTGCATGAAAGATGCAAAGTATTGGTGAATGTTTGTCTTGTACATTAGATGGATTACTGTTTGTACGGTATGTAAAATACTATCACTATACATTTTTATTCTTTTAGATTAGTACTTCATGAAGAATCGATATTATACGTGTATAAAGGAAGTAACGCCCACATATCATCGAATTGAATAGCTGATTATTGCATGAGTACAATGAACCATAAAATGTTATGAATTTTAATTTTGTGATTGTATCAATATAGCTATCCTAAACCAGAGCAAATTTTAAAATGACTAAAAGAATGCAATCACAAATCATCTCATGTTATCGTAAACCAAACACAAATAGAATTCTCCCAACAACGCTAAAAGAAAAAAATAAAGTACCTAGTCAACTTGAAATAAAATGCTAGAGAAATGTGCATGCAAATACATTTTTTGTCAAAGCCATTGTGGCATCGTATGATCACAGCGACGCTTTGATGTTTCCAACAAATCATGTATTATTTCAACGGAGTAAACTTTCCCTGCTACCTCATCATTTATTCGTAATAGTTTTTGTTTGAAATATGAGCACTATAATATGAATACCGTATAGATACATATTTTATGTTTTTAAGGAGAAATGTGCAACGTTCATATTACCTATAATTTTTGAACAATGGGCATACTGAAATTCTTTCGAACGCTTTCAACTGAAAGCCTGAATAGTTAGGTATTAACAACACCAAAGATATATTACATCACTAAATACAGTCATATGGGAGTAAATAAATGGATATTTGAAATCCCAAAATTGACATAGCGAAATACATAACTTAACTTTGCGTAATATTTTGCAAATGAGAGACGGTTTGAATCTTTGAAAGTTGCATAAAAAGGTACACAATATATTTTTTCGAACAAATCAAGTTTATATCTTGATTCATCCCTAATTGCTTCAAATGAAAACCCACGCAGATGCGATTATTAACAGAAAATCCTATCATCAATTTTGGAGTATTACAAGTACAAAAGAAAAATTATTTCCAGGATCAGTGTTTCAAGCTATATTTATCACCTAATGTATTAAATATTTATGGCTATTTACAGAAAAGTATGCCAAGAATAAAAAAGAGATAAATAATGTTTAAAATATATTAGTAATTATAGATACGTGCAAAGAATAATTTCACTATAAAATGTGAGATCTCTAAGGCATACAATACATATTCAGTTAGAGAAATTTTCAATCCCATTTTGCAATATTAAAATTGTATTCTAATCTAGAGTTTTGTCACTTGAATTACAAAGGTCAAAGATAAACGATTAGATTACTATGTTGTATGTACACATAATTTGTTTCCTTCACTTTTACGTAACATGGTCTACAAAAAACAATGGTAACGTTAATATACCTATTCACAAAATATTATAGAAAATTTTCTAAACAAAATTTAATGTTGCCGAAGAATTTTCACTATTTTCAAAATATTGTCCTACCGAACAACGTGCCCACAGTAAACTTTTTAATGCCCAAAAGCTTTCACAATAGCGCATAACAAAATTCTCGTATTTACCAGCAGGCCCAAGTCGTTGAATTACAAAATCTCCATTAATGGTAATATAGTTAAAAATGTGTACATACAACAAATTTATGATGAGAAATACAATTAGGTAAACCATAAAAAACACAAAGCACCCTCTTTTGAACCAGGAACCACTGCCAATTTTGTTTTTTGCATATCCAGAACAAAGAAAAACCGCTGCCACGCCACCTCCCAGAGCGCCGCCAATATGTGAAGAATTGTCGACGTCGAAATTAGTAAGTTTGTAGTAAGCTAGAAGAATGTGTTTCACTATGGGATAACCAATAGTCAGTGACAATACTGCACAAGAAGACTTCCATCGCAAACCCGTAGAAACACTGGGGATCTGGAAACAAGATTAGATTAGAAAAAAATAATTTATAATAACGGCACAACAATTTTCAAAACAAAGTAAAACACTCTTACCATAAAGTGGACAACAATATTTGCCATCATGATACCACAAAGTGCGTCTGAACTTCCCAAAGAGAATTCGCATGGTTTCAAGGCTGACGACAATAAAGATTCGGAAAGAACACTGGTCCAGTATATAATGGCAGTCAACCTCCATTTCATTATTGCCTCTAGTCGCCATCCAAACAACAACTGGAGCAACACATTGGACCACAAGTGGAACTCATCCCAGAAATGATTGCCATCACCCCCTCTGAAAATTTTAAATATTATTTTGTTAAAATCTATGACATATTTATGTAGGAGAGAAATGCAAACACACACTGTTTCCTTTAGTTTTACATTTTTACCAAATTATGGCAAAGAACGCTTACCCTGCGTGAATTAAAAACGGGGTCAAATACCTCCAAAGTTGGTATCGCCGAAGGGGATCAAACTGAAAGAGTAAAACTTCGTGATTTGGCGTTTTCAAAAAGTGAACTAATATCTGCACACAACAAATTAGCGGAATCAATCTCGGCATGCTGCTCCCTTCTACAATATAACGGCCAACATTTTTGTTTACGATTTCCAAATCTTT
Organism: Coecobrya sp. COE2; assembly: GCA_027743765.1. Classification (NCBI taxonomy): domain Eukaryota; kingdom Metazoa; phylum Arthropoda; class Collembola; order Entomobryomorpha; family Entomobryidae; genus Coecobrya; species Coecobrya sp. COE2. The sequence goes on along the minus strand of JAHZMV010004648.1, from coordinate 7,366 downwards.
GGAATGAGATTTTTTGCCTTTATTTTTCTGCTTGTGTCTCAATTTTGGAGAATAACCCGACTCACTTGCTTGTTTAGCTAAACCCATACTCGCTTAGTTTAACAATATGAATTTTAATTATCACCAATAAATATAATAAATTAGTTTGTAGGAGAAAGAAAGAAATGATCAGTCTGTCGTGTTGATATTGTTGTGACTGTGTGATACTTCAGCTTTCAGGAGATGCATGAAAGAAAAGCACTATGAGCCCTTTTTGTGACCTTGCTTTTGTTGCAGCAGGAAAATTTCTACCCAAACCTTTTTATGACTCATGCGTATCCTCCCAATAGAAAAGGAGACGTTTTTTATTTTATTTTTATAATTTTCCTGGGTACTTTATTGGGATAACACATACAACCAAGCTTTGAAACATGTTAGTGAGATACTCTATGTTACTCCTTAATCCACTTGTCCAACGCTTTACAAAGAGAAGAGACAAAGAACAAATGAGTAGTTTGGTATCACGAAAACACATACGCATATAGTTTTTCATGACACATATATGCCCACGGTTGATATGGGAAATGATTGTGGAAACGGGCTTTGGCTAGTATCGTTTAACCTTTCTCATTGCGCATCAGTTATTATTTTTACGTGTGTTATGTCAAAAACAATCATTATAAATTTTCTCCCTTATGGATTAGTCATTTTTACTGGTATGACTTTGTAAAAAATCACACCACGAGCAAGCCGTATTATACACATGAATTAACGCAAAATTTTTGTCACAACAATGAATCTATGTACAAAATGATTTTTTTACCATAATGTTTGAAATTATCAACTTTCTTAAGAGGTTATAATAAAATTATACCTTGCGTTTATGCGTTTGTCATTTCGTTTTTCTAGTTATAATTTTGCTCATGCATCGAGTTGCAAGAAGTTCTAGAATAAAATATAAACATAATTGTTTGATGACGTTTGATGTGACAATAATTTTGCAGCCTTCTGAACAATTATGAATTTATCACTGTCCGGTTAATATTATTCCGATTGAAGCTAGGCTCAATGTTCATCAAACATCGAATCGGATTAACTCAAATATTAATGTAATGTATATTGCACAGAATATATATATAGCTGTCAATTTAAAATGTCCACGTACATACATAATGTGTGCCACATCAAAAATTTGTTTAATATCTGAATACAGCCGTGCCATATAGTTCAGTAAATAAGTAAATATTTCCATTTTAAATTACACATGAAAACTGACACGACACAATTCACTTGGTATTTGATTTTTCTCCGCTAAAATGTGCAAATTATTAGCTTTTCACGAGAATTTCAGTTTTGCAAATAATGTCACAAGAAAAGGACGGATTAGCAAGTGTTGTAAGAGCTGCAAAATAATCCATTTTATAACTTACGTTTTTGGTTACTTTGGGATATTCGTGAATCTTAGAAATGCCTTCTTTAGCGGTTATTCAGTTCTTAATAATGTTTATCAGAATTGGTAGCAGCATTTGTTCGATTATTCCAATAAACGTATCCTTCAATCAAACGCACTATCACCTATCAGTAAATCGGAAAAGTAAAAGAATGAAGACAACATTTTGGAAATGTTTTTCTCTTCTATCATTTTGTCTATCAGTATGGGAAATTCGTGTGTTTCTAAGTAAACCACTTACTACAAATTTAATTTACGTTTTATTTCATGGTGCCCTTCTAATAGCAATAATGTTGTATGGCAGTTGGGTTTCAAATATATTACCAGCAAACTATAGAAATATGTCAGTTTTTTAATTGTTTATTTTCCAAACCAAAAGGTGTTGTTCATCAGTACTTGCTGAGCAAACAGTGTAGAAACATGCGAGATTCAAACGACGCATTTCTTCTGATTTTAGTCATATCTTCCGTGAGTTGCTTGGCAACGCATGCGTTTCTGACTCCGCTTATATTTCTAATGATTCCTGACATTGACCCTAGAATCGCTACAACTACAAAGAGCTTTCTCATAGCTGGAAATAATTTCGGATTATGGACTCGAATCAATGTAGCATTATTTCATTTCTTTGAAATGGTTCCAGTGGGAATAATGGAAGCTAATCTCGCCTGTATTTCGATGATTGCCCTGAACGAAATAAGAAAGAATATTAAGCAGCTAAGGTAAAAACTTTGAAAATATGACGTTTTTTTCCTTTTTCATCGACTAAAAATTTGCATCTAATTTGGCGCATTCAAATTATTTCCAGGTTTTTGTCAAAATCTACTCGAGGATATGCCAGCGATAAACTGCAAGCTCGCATAGGATTAATGTATCGACAAATTCAAGTTTTAGTTGTTATCAGCAATAAGTCCTTTCAGGAATTATTCTGGCCAACCGTTTTTCGTTCTTGGTTCATCCGGAATGACTTTGTTTCTGTATACATTAATGAGGTTTCACGCCGAATTAAGTGGATTAATCTTATTGGTGATAATCGTTTTTGCCATTATAGGTTGCTCAATATGCTTATTCATATTGGATTATGGAAGTCAGACGATACTACATTCTCAAAAAATTCTAAAGGATATTCGACTATGGAAACATTCACCATGGTCGAAACGATTTGTTCGTAGTTGTAGTCCTATTGTGTTAAATGTTGGACAGTTCCATAAAATGGATAGAGGCAGAGCACCTGCGTTTATTAGATTTGTGTTGCAACGTACTGTCTTTCTTATTGTAAAGACTAAAATTTAACTCACTATATATTATATAGTAGACACAATATTTATATGTACTTGTTATTTCTATCGCTGTCAGGAAAATGTCATAATCATGTCGAAGCAATCATTAAACCAAATAATTTAGGAAAAATAGTATGGAGTCGTTTATTGCAGAAGGCAATTGCTTTGGAGGCCAATATTTACAGAGCTTTTTTATTTAATCATCTAATTTCCTTAAAAATGTGGACAGACAGCAAAATAATGATTAGCTTTAGATTTCCAAAGTACGTCATAGAAATTGACATTACCATAATCAGAGGTTGGTTTCAAGTCTTGTTTTTAAAGTCCGAGCCAACATTAATATGGAAATAGTGATTATGTCAGCTCCCATCTGGTCACACCTTTATAGAATCATTGAATTTTAGATATCTGTGGTTACGCAAAAACTATGTTTTTACTCACAGTTTATGTCAGTTTATACTATTTATGAGACAGTGTGAAATAGAAAACTCATTTTAATTCCATTTACAGAGGAAACTAACATGTAAAAACTTAACAACGTTAGTAAGATGATATGAAAATTAATTTTACCCATAAATAAATATGCCTGAATTCGCCTACTTATGTCATATGCCACTGGAAATTAAATTCTGGAATAATTACTCGTTTCTCTAAAGAAACAAGTTAAAAATGCAAAGGGAATACTTTTTTACAGCAAACATTACCTATGACTTTTTAATCGAACAAATATGCTCATTTTACCTAATTTATTGAGGCTATTTTTTGAAATAGCATTGCAAAAGGTCAATAACATTGTAATATGTTATATTATGATCAATTAAAATTAATTTTAAAGTATTTAAAACATTTAAAATTTATCTCGAAAAAATAGTTACACATATTCATTTTAAAAGTTAAAAGTGGTGAATAATTCTTGTAAGCCAATCCAATAGACGATATTGACATGAAACGCATGCCACATAGGTTGATTCAGTAAACCTTGGAAAACACTGTGTATAAATTACTTTTCTCAAATAATAAATTTGAAGGGTTAATAAAACACTGCCAAACACAAATATAAACATAATATATAATCCTAATACCCCATGTAAATCAATTGATGCTGGAGTCACAAACCCTTCCACAAGCCTAACCCGAAGCATTCGTCTTTGTGTTTTATAAAGCGAGTGTTGTTCAAGTCTTTCCACCCGCACATAAAATGCAGACTGAAGCCATCGTCGATAATAAACTGTAAACTGCTTGGCCAATATTCCTGAAAACCTTAACGATACCGGTCTCCACAATCTTAATGATGGTGATACATCAAACGATTTGCATATAAACTTTTCTAACACAAAGGTTTCATGTTTGGGACACATAGTAATATCTGGATGGATCGAAATAAGTTTGTTTTTGGAAGCTTTCATCACTACTTCACTAATATTCCTTGGAGTCCACCTTTCAAATAATAGCGCATTTTTATATTCTTCTCCCAGAACTGGTAAAAATGTTTTCCTGTTCATTTCTAAATTGCTTCCAAAATTAGTGTTTGCTTTCTCCATCTTATCGTCTTTAAAACCATCACCATGTATCCACAGTTTGAAACCTTTGCTTAACAATGTTTTAAAATTGGGATATTTTACCAACCTCATAGAGTCGCTGGAGATATTTGCTGAATAGCTTATCGCAACAATGGTAATCCATAATGCACAAAAACCAGTTAACTTTCTGTCGTGAGATTTCCATGCGTTTAATCCGAAAAAGTACCATAGGAGATCCATCCCGACCCAAATATTTTGACTGACTAATCCATAACCAATTACGAGGATGCCTAAACAGGCCAAACAACTCCAATGAACTATAGTGATAATACTAAAATCCACGACAGTCATTTCCCGTAACGGAATATAGCTAGCGATGTTATGGGGAGTAATAAAAACAAACGTCCAGTGATATTGTAAGGCTGCTATAGTAATTGGAGTCACTACGTAGGATTCTCCAAGAAACATAAACAGTAGCCAAGACGCTCGGACTTTTTCGTTTTCTGAAACTGGTCTACTTGGCACAGTCAAATTTAAATGTTTAATGAGGGGAGCTAATATAACTGGATCAGGTGGCCAGGATCCCGAGATTGCTTGCAGAAATTTGTCTCTGTTAACGGATGAGTCTGAAACTGTTGGACAACCATCAGTATGCCCCCAGTTGTAACCTTGAGGAAGAACAAATTCCTGATTCCCAATTGGATTTGTTTGTTGATACAATAGATCTAATAAAGCTACCTCTAAAATGCCAACAATATACAAAATTACTGTAGGATCTGAACATATAAAGCAAGGAATTCCAACCTGCACTTGTAATAAATCAATAGAAAAATAAAATAATATAGCCTGAAATTTTTAAATGTTTAATGAGGGGAGCTAATATAACTGGATCAGGTGGCCAGGATCCCGAGATTGCTTGCAGAAATTTGTCTCTGTTAACGGATGAGTCTGAAACTGTTGGGCAACCATCAGTATGCCCCCAGTTGTAACCTTGAGGAAGGACAAATTCCTGATTCCCAATTCGATTTATTTGTTGATACAATACATCTAATGAATTTACCTCCAAAATGTCTACAATGTACAAAATTACTGTAGGATCTGAACATATAAAGCAAGGAATTCCAACCTGCACTTGTAATAAATCAATAGAAAAATAAAATAATATAGCCTGAAATTTATTTTCTTCGTCCATTGTTAGAAGTTCGTTGGTAAATGTGGCAACTAAACTGCTTTTAAAACTGGGCACACTTAAAAACATAAACGCATTTTCATTATTTCCCCATCCCGAATTGCGAATTCCGTCAAGTGTGTCATCCACGGAAGCTGTAAATAGAAGCACTACCACACATGATGATCGAAACCGTATTGACGAAAATCTAAAGTATTTGGATTTCAAAGTCAGTGGGTTATCATTATCAATAACGTCGTCAACACTTATACCCAAGTTTGCCAAATGACTTTCATAGATCAACCAGGTGATAATTGGTGAAACATCTTGAAATTTAATTGGATATTCATTTGAAAGTGAAAAGTATTCTGGTAGGGAATATTGCGTACCATTCAACGAATGTATTATTTCAACAATGCAATCGCTGGAGTATTTAAATGGCAGGAGAAACTGTCCTTTGCTGGGAGAAGGGAGTAAGAAAATAATTAGTAGTGGAAGTAGTATCCCCTTACAAATGAATTTACACCCACAATTAGATTCCATGAAGAAAATTATTTAGAACTTTTTGCTGCCATTTATGCACTAAGTAAGTTAGTGGCAATTTTAATATTTTAAATCAATTGAGGTGGTGCATATTGGTTTTAGGAAATAAAACGATTGTGAATTTTAATTGTAGTTAATGTTAGATTATATCAACTGAATTTGTATCTTCCAGTTGCACAGTTCCTCACTTCAATTTAAATACTAGGTGAACTAATAGTTCGAATATAGAAATACGTATTCAAAGTGAGTATTGTGGATAGGAATGTAATGGAATTAATATTCAAGACATTTTTCGTAATAAATATCTCATTTGTAATTTATAACACCTTAATATTTCAAAGTGCACACATGGTTCAATTCATACTCCGCTGATATAAAATGCCAGAAGCTTATAAAATTTGTTGTATATTTTATAACTCGCTTTGTATTTTCTGGTCATATTTCATGATGGGTATTTTAGCAAACGGATTACTCGCTCTAAGTAATAGGTTACATTTATATGGAGAAAACAATGATAAGGAGGAATTTAATATCTTGATGCGATATTTACTTTTTATATAACGTTGGCACATAAAACGATATTGGTTTCGGTTATACAAAAAGCGAACTAAAACTTAAAATGCGATCGATTTTTAAATTTTTAGTGGATAGTGTATATATGGCACTAGAAAAATTAATTTAACAACTGTTTGCTACTGGTAGAATGTTTCAGATATTACAACAGAAATTTAATTTATATGAATGCTTCATAATAATATAGTTTCCTCAAAATTCAGGATGCAAAACAGATTTATTGGTATTCGTAACCCATTATGGACAAGTTAAAAAATCGTCCTGTCGGAATATATTTGTACAAACCTCACAAGTTTTATTAAAACAAGGCCAAGTCTTATTTATTTATGTATTTATTTATTTAGCAACAACGTCACTTAATGGTATAACACTAAATCCACTTCTGGAGCATTTAATCACTTTTGATTTTAAAATTTAAACTTAAAAAGAATTTGTATAATAAAATCTAAAAGACGATTCTGATAAGACACGCATGCCACATAGAATGATTTGACAAATGGTAGAATGTAGTTCAAATAAATTTCTTTCCTCGCATAATATATTTGAAATGTTAGTAATATGGAGCCGAATGGAAAGATAAACATTGAGTAATATCCCAAAGCACTGTTTAGGTCAACCGGTGATGGAGTCGCAAACCCGTCTACCGGCCGTACATTTATTTTTCGTCTTTGTTTCTTATATAACGAGTGCTGTTCCAATCTTTGTACTCGAATATAAAATGCAGACTGGAGCCATCGTCTGTAATATATGGCAAACTGCTTTGCAAGAATTCCAGAAAATCGTATGGATACTGGTGCCCATAGTCGTAAAGACGTGGAAACGTCAAACGATTTGCAAACAAATTTATCTAACACAA
>JAHZMV010004647.1:0-20756 GCA_027743765.1 Coecobrya sp. COE2 | reverse complement strand
TAGGCATGCAGTAAACTTGTAATGTCCGGGTTTGCTCGGAGCCTTGAAATTAAGTATAAATTTCCCTTCTTCAATCAAGTTGGTCACCAAAAACGGGCAAGTTAGGAATGTTCCCTTTTCAGTGTCCCTGATATAAATCCACCAAAATTCGCGTTTTATCTGCTCAAAAAAATTAATTCTAACCGTTTGCATCAATACATAAATCAGACTCCAATCTAGTGTTGATAAAACTGATTAAAACTTACTCCGGGAAAATATGGGCAATGAACTACAGGGGATGTTTTAGCCTTTGCCTCCCGAACTTTCTTCCTTCTTTCAGCAATTTTTTTCTGGTATTTTTCCCATTTCTCATCATCTTCTTCATCATTTTGATTATCATCGTCAGAGTCGTCCACGTTTTCTGGCTTGGGTGGTCCTGGAACATTTGAGTCAGCATTGGTGTCTCTTTGCAAGCTTCCCAAATTCTTTCTTGTAAGCTGCATCCGGGCCACTACCACTTCCCCAACTGTAAACTCTGACTTTTTGTCTGATTGTTTGAAATATAAAAATATTTTATCATTAGAATCAAACAATAATTTAGAATATATCAAGACTTTATAGGAATACTAACCATCCAGAGTGGCCTGCATATCAATCAACGGCATACTCTCGCAAAGATTCATAACGTCTGCATACATCTCGTCGGAAATATCATTCAGTATATTTCTTCGATCTTCATCCTTCAATTGATAGAATTGCTGTACACTGGCTATTTTCCTTTTGTTTTCAAGATAACTTATTTGCTTATCTGTAAGATGAGGTAACTGGGCTAGTGGACTTTTGGTATGCCATAAAGCCTGAACTAGCATAGGTGACATTTTCATAAGGTCTTCAATGTTTTGCAAAGTTTGAGGTTCATACCCTTCTTTGGAGAGTTTTCCTTTTCCTGCAATTAAATGAAATGGATTATCAGAAACACAATATTAATATTTGAATTCAACGTTGATTTAAAAATAATAATAAAATGGGTTCCAGATTTACCTTGATCCATCATCAAAATAATGGAATGTCCAAGGACAATTTCCTGAATAAATATTGAAGATTTTTGAATAACTTTTAATTGATCGGGTTCCAGCTTATCTAATGTAAGTTGCTTCTCAAGGAAATGCCTCTTCAGAAATTTATTTGCTTTGCTTTCTGAGCTCTCAATTTCTCCGGAGGGTGATAAATCTAAAATAGCGGTTTTAATTTCCCGCTGGACAAAAAGTAAGCACGTTAGTTGGTGGTTACAACTCTGAATTCTTTATATGCTGCATTTAGGGATTTCTTGATTCAATTTTAGTTAAAGAATCAAAAGGAAAATATACCTCTTCATTTAGATTCCGAGCTGACCGTTTCCACCAAAGTATTACAAAAATGATTATAATGGCAGGAACGGCAAATGCATAAAAAGCTAGAAGCCATGTGGAACTTTCTCCTTCAACAAGCCATGATGGTAGAGCGACGCCAAAAGTGACATAACCAGGACCGTCTGGATTTCCGTATTCCTCCCAGTTTCTTTTGGCAGTAGGGTCTGTCAGCGTTTGGTATGCTGGGATCGATTTAAATTAGAATTTATTTTTTTAAATTGATTTTACAAAGCAGGCTGAGTAATTGTTTTCAGTTTTTCAAAGTATACCTTTTGCAATCTTGACAAAAAGCTTCTCATTTCCCGAAGCCTTATCTGGATGATAAGTAAGTGATAAACTTTTGTAGGCTTTTCTAATCGCTGATTTAGTTGCGCTCTGAAAAAATTAAAATAGTAAAATCATTAAATAAAGCATGTGATTATATGCCGAAATAGGTTCTAATTTTTAAAACAAACTTACTGATGATACTCCAAGAATTTCGTACGGATCAAAATTTGAATATTCATAATCAATTTGTGAGATTTGGTATGAAACAAATGCAAACAGTAGCCATCCAAGTGTTAGCACCGTTTTAGTAAAGCGTTTCCTGGATTCCTCCTTAGGGCCGATTTTGGATAAAAATTTTGCTTTAATTTTACATGGTCCACAGTTACATTTTACTTGTGATTCTTGCTTTTGTTCTGAATTAAAATCCATTTATAAAATATTATATCTTTGGTTTTCAGGCTGTAAATAAGAGCCCTTAATTAGATATTAGATAATTATTGTACTTACCTTGTTTCCCAGCTTTTAACAAAAAATAGTACGACCATGGAATAAGAATTATTCCCAAAAATGTCGTGGCAAAATAAAGGATAATGTTTCCATTATCCACGTATTCAAACTTCCGTCCCATATTTTAAAAAGAAGGTAAAAAATATAATGCTGGTTTCTGTGAGCCTCAACGTTGATGATGCTATTCTGTGGTAATATAGTTTTGAATGGTGATAATGCTTGTGTTAGTTATTTACTATGGAACGGGAATATAAAATGGTCACGATTTAATAATTTATTCAGTATCATCAGATTACACATTACAGCTTATCATTTACATACACACATAGTTATAGTCTAGTCTCATATACACTTATAAAACTAATCGCAGAGACATTTTATATAATATCAGCATTTTAGTTGGTCTCTGAACTGATACTTTTTATCTTTTCATTTGAGTAAATAGTCCACCGGGTCATTTTAATACATCTACATATCATATAATATGAGAGCTTTGGGAAAGAATTTTATTAAATGGTTTATACACGATAAGTGTTATGCTTCATACGCATTCATTATCTTATCGTCTTGCACCTTAAAAACATACATTCATTCGTATTATAGTATAGTCACCACAGCCGCAGAAATTTTTTTGCAAACGTTACCCACAGACAATGATTAATATTTTTGCATACCATGTAAAAATTCATGTGACCAAATCAACACAACTTTCAAGGGCGGTGCTAGATTGATTCTGAACGTTTATTTTAGATATTATTATATAATCTTAAATATTTAAAGATTGGTTTCATAATCAACATCAAAGACGAAACAATATAGTTAACTAATGGTAGTATACATAATTAAAAATTATTAGGTATTATTAGGAATTTTATTAGGTATGGTAGGTATTTAATATTAATCATACGTACTTCAAATAGTAAAATTAAATGTAAGGGCAAAAATTACTGATTGTAAAACAAAAAGGAGTAAAGCTATAACATTTACAAAAGCCAATATATTAACATAACACACCTAAAGGTAATTTGAAAGTCTCTAGTATAGTTAAAACTCACTACAAAAGTATTTTAACTTTTTTTAAAGAATTGTTTAAAGCTATTTAGTTACGCCTTTTCCATGCAGTATATTTTTCCTCATAAAATTGTGTATTTGACTAGTCATTGCGTATCATAAGCGAAAAAAATACGTCAACTTCACCAGAATTTAAAAACATATTCTGGTAAAAATGTCTCATTAAAAATGGACGAGCAGTGAGGATTTTTACTAAAGTAAGTCAGGTATATAGAGCCAACTATAAAAGGACGTTGATAAAAAAATATTGATTTTGAAATTTATTATTTTAACTCTTTCGGGTAATCTTTCGTTATTATCAGCTAATCGTAATTAGAATTCGTAGTTTGTAGTAAAAAAATCATGAAAGTCATCTGTACTGCCAACTAAACCTATTCTGCTTATGGAAACGTACCGATTAGATACCGTATATGCTATATACTACGTATTTACATATATACATACACATTAAACTAAAAAGTGCATATATTAAAGTTAATGATTTTACTTTACTGTACTCGCAGCTGATGTTATCTGCCTTCTTCCTCACAAACTTACTCAATGCAAATCAAACATAAGAACGGAATCAACCACGTGCTGAGTTAAGTTGTCAAAGAATTGCAATCCAAACCCCTTCTCAAGAGGAAAAAAGAAACCAAAGGGAACTTTATCTTTCCTCAAACTTATCATCTGGCATTTTGTTATCCTTGCGTATTTTGTCTTGAGAATCGCATTCCGAAGCTTTGCCCGAACCACCCGACTTTGAATCATTTCCTCTAACATGCTTAAACCCAATTTCAATTTGGCAAATGCAAGCGCATTAATAATAACACTTGCTGCAGTTCCCAGTACCAAACATGAATATACCAAGTTATCTATTTTGCCGTATCCAACAACGCTAAATCCCATTGCAGCTATTGTCGCGAAGTAATCCACCGTTATTACAGCAAGTAGCAGGTCACCGATTACAATCTCGATATCCTTGTATGCCAGCTGGAATAATTGATACTGTTGAATGAATTCCCCCAAGGTCTCAACTCTGTACCGTAGATAGCCAATGCAGTCCAGTATGAATCCGATGTATGCCAGACATATTGGGGGAACGTAGCCCAAGGAACGAATGATTTCGTATATACTTGGAAACAGAAAAATCAATCGTGCCAAATGAATCAATATTATAGTACTCAAGCTTCGATATTTTGCATCTGGTAGAATGTCATCCAGCAATATTGCAATGACGTCAAAGTCTTGGTACAATATAAAGAGAATTAACCAATAGGGAGCAGTACAAAATAAAAAGGTTTCAATGCAAGTGCAAAATCCGAAAATGTCCGGCATTCCTTCATTATTAAATTGTCCATCTCGGTCAAATGCATTTGGTCTGTACCCTGGAATTTAAAAGATTATATTCCATCGTTTACTAAACAGATATCGGATTATATAAATCTTACGTCTTGTCATATCAATATCCAGTCGATGCATCTTGTTGAATCCGGCCATCAAGTCATCCTTTCTTCGTAGCAACATTAATCCGATTACAATAACTATTGCGACAGTAATTGTGCCAAATGAGAATATAAAGGAGTGGTTCAAATGAAAACGGGGACGGGGTTGGACAAAGTGGTGAGTGTAAACTATGTATGCATTTCCCAAAGCAATAAACACTGCGTCAGAGATTCCTAATATATATACTACCCAAGCTAGACGGGATTTGCTTAGAGAAACTGCTGTAAAGTCGGGATCCCAAACTACAACAAAATGTGGAAGATAAAAGTGTATAAGCTTGTGAAGTCTGAAGCAGTTTTTTAGCTCCGTAGTTAGCATGATGGAAGCTGACGGAGGAGTGGTTGGGAAAAAGAAGTTTCTGGACTTTTAGTATTATTTAAATTACGTAGAAGCTTTCTATAATAGAGGACAAAATAAAATTTGTATTCTTTAAGGCTGACGTGGGCCGACAAATTGCGCAGTTGGCCGTAGAAATACCTATAGGACATTATTGCTTAATAGTTTTAAACCGAGTCGGTATTACGATTTTATTTCGACATTGGATTTAAAAGGCTATTCGAAATATTAATATATTTTACAAGAAAGGGTTACGGAACCAGGATTACCAAAAAAAAAAATTCCAAAGACAATATTATAAATGTATGTTTTTATTGGGCGTCGTATGTAAAATCGAACATAATATTCTATTCCTAGTTTTTGTATTTCTTATCATAATTTAACAATATGGCTTTAAAGCTTAACAAAAATCAACTGTTTTTCTGTAATATCCCCCAACATTGCTGTGGCAGCTCTAACTTTAGTGAACCCAGTTGGTTAGATTTAAAATTATTTAGGTTTTCTTCCATAATAACAGTTAAATAATTGGTCAACCCTCTTCATGTAATGAATTTTAAATTTAAATCAGAATATTTATTGGAAAGAAAAATAATATTTTAAGCTTTTGTAAGCATTTTAAAACTTAGCCGTTATATACGTACGAGCCCATTTGAACCTTTAAAAAAAATTATAGTCGGCCACTTTAGAGTCAATAATATATAGTCTGTGGTTGTTTAGATACGAAAGTGAGTTAACCTGAACCCCGTTTAATTTAGTATAAGGTAATGGCTTTAAATATCTTTGAGTATAAGCAAAATATTTTTTTGATATTATTCACCTTATTTATTTAAAGTTTATTTTTTCTCAATATACATTATTACGTTAGGTTTACATTGTTAATTTTATCTACAATTAGAACTATGAAATCTAGAATCAAACCAATTTTCTAACACTTTCATACAAATAGACTAAAGCTTTAATGAGATTTAAAATATTTTCCTAAATTGCCCAACTAAAAATGAACAAGTAACATTTACACTTGCTGACTTAAAACCCACAGATATATTGAATCACTCTTCAAAATTTTCCTCGGAAACTTTCAGTGTAGATCAAACATAAGCACAGAATCAATAACGTGCTGAGTCAAGTTGTCGAAGAATTCCAATCCAAATCCCTTTTCAAGAGGGAAGAAGAAGCCAAATGGGATTTTATCTTTCTTCAAACTTATCATCTGGCATTTTGTAATTTTTGCGTATTTTGTCTTGAATACCGCATTACGAAGTTTTGCTCGAACAACCCGACTACGAATCATTTTCCTCCAACAACGTAATAGCCATTTTCAATTTTCCAAATGCATATACATTAATAATGACACTTGCTGTTGTTCCTAATACCAAGCAAGTGTATACCAAGATGTCAATTCTGCCATATCCAACAAAGCAAAATGCCATTGCAGCAATAGTTGCGCAGTAGTCCACAGTAATTACAGCCAATAAAAGGTCTCCAATTACCATTTCGATGTCCTTGTACGCCAACTGGAATAATTGATACTGCTGAATGAATTCGCCAAGGGTCTCAATTCGGTAGCGCAGATAGCCAATGCAGTCGAAAATGAATCCAAGATAGCAGAGACAAACGGGGCAACAGTAAGCCAAGGACCGAATGATTTCAAGAATACTTGGAAAAAGAAAAATGAGCCGTGCTAAATGTATCATTAGAATGGTGCTCAGGTTTCGGTATTTTGCATCTGGAAGAATGTCATTTAGCAATATAGCAACCACGTCAAAATCTTGGTGCAACAGGAAAAAAATAAGCCAATAGGGACTGGTACAAAATAAAAAGGTCACAATGCAAGCCAGAAATCCGACATTATCCGCTCGCCCTTCATTGTTGAATTGTCCATCTCTATCGAATGCCGTTGGTCTGTACCCTGCCAATATAAAAAATAGAATAATTTACAAAAAAAAGTTTATATTAAGAGATCTTACTTCTGGTCATTTCACGATCCAATTGATGCATTTTATTAAAGCCTGTGGTCAGTTCGTCTTTTCTCCTCAACAACATTAATCCAATTACTCCAAATATTGTGACAGTAGCCGTGCCAAATGCGAATATGAAAGAGTGATTCAAATGAAAGCCGGGTCGTGGTTGAACGAAGTGGTGTGTGTAAACTATATATGCATTTCCTAAAGCAATAAACACTGCATCTGCAATTCCTACTGCAAATACAGCCCAAGAAGCTAAAGAATTTGAAAGAGAGATTGTTGTAAAATCCGTGTCCCAAACTACAACAAACTGTGGCATGTAAAAGTATATCAGCCTGTGGAGTTTGAAGCAGTCCTTCAACTCCGTGGTCAGCATGATGGGAGCTGACGTAGGACTGGTTTGAAGAAAAAAGAAATTTCTGGAAAATCAGTCGTCAGTGGTATAAAGCAAGTGAAAGATACATTCTTTATTTTAAGTGTGGGTTATATCGTATAAATTCCGCAAACATTGATAATAGGTTATTAGAATTAGATTTTTTAAATTCTAGTTGAACTATGACTTCCTGTAACTCTTGCTTTTAGCTATTTAATATTTTCTGAACATTAAAAATATTCAATCCTTTTTTCTTTTAAATAAAACATTGATATAAGGAAAACTGTTTTGTCGTATTTTTTTTAAATATCATGTTTTAAAATAATAAATTGTCTAGAGGTTTAATTTTTAATCATTAGATCAAGCATTACATGTAAGTGGGCTTAAAATTATTTTTTCCGGGTATAAAACAATATCTGTAAAATATTGACAGGTATATCATAATCCCAGCCTATTTAACTACCCATTGTAATAGTTTAAGACAGAGTAACCCGTCGACAGATATTTCAAATATTTTCGTACATAATCTAGCAACATATGTAGTTTTGGCAGTACTTTCATATTGTAAGCAAAAATCAGATTTCATAGAATAGTGAAGGGAATATCCGGTGCAAAATAAATCAGTTATGACCGCATTTTAACTTATTGACAGTTATGAATTATAGCATAAAATACACATTATTTCAAAAATCAAATCTAGATAAAACGAAATGCCTGCAAAACATTACCGCTACGATGTAATGATTGGCTGAACTAATTCTAAAAGAATTACAGAGGTATTACTTTATTGTGTCATATTTTCAGATGTGTATACAATTTCAATTGAATAGCTAATGCGATAATTTATATTGAGATGTTATATCAGACTTTGCCCCGGTATGACTAAAAGTCTGAAAAGCCTTTCATTTGAAATGTGAGACATTCTCATAAACAGGAGTCAATTTATAATTCGAGGTGGGTTATTGGTTTGTACGAAAAATGCAAAAGATATANTTGAGATGTTATATCAGACTTTGCCCCGGTATGACTAAAAGTCTGAAAAGCCTTTCATTTGAAATGTGAGACATTCTCATAAACAGGAGTCAATTTATAATTCGAGGTGGGTTATTGGTTTGTACGAAAAATGCAAAAGATATATCCATGTTTCTATAGAGAATATGCATTGTTCAAATGTGTAAGTCTTTTCTTCCATAATTTCAGTTAGCGTTCGCTAAAGCATTTCTATGTAGTGTATTGATCCTCTTGTATATGTATCGCTGGATAAAAGGAAATAAATTCTTAACTCTCACAACGGTCTTAAAATCTACTAGCCGAGAATTGTTCACAAGAAGAAAAAACATTACTGAAAGTCAAAAAGAATTTCTGCCATTAAACTGTTTCATTAAATATGCACGAATTCACGTGGATGATTACCTAAATAATATCTAGGGATTTTGAACTCAGAATAAATTTAATTTTGTTCGTTTTTCCCCTTAATTTTATACCAATCAATAAATCATGATTAGTCTGGCATTAGATTAATTTATAACGTTTTGTGCATTATCCTAGATAGGCAGCCTAGCTGCCGCGGATGGCATTTATTCAATTAGCGTCCTATCTTCTCAAATAAATTTCTGCAAGCTGTCAAATTTTGCCATGATTTTTTATGCTATATTATATCCATCACATTATTTGAAACCACATGATAACATTGTAGCTTTTCCTTACCAACCACATTTATTACAACTCAAACATCAGCACAGCATCAACAAAATGCTCTATCAAATTTACAAAGTATTCCAAGCAGAATCCCTTCTCAAGCGGAAAAAAGGATCCAAATGGAATTTTATTTTTCCTCAAACTAATCAATTGATGCTTTAGCATCTTTGCCGTTTTTGTTTTTGAATATCGCATTACGCAATTTTGCTTTAATCAAACGAATTTTAATCATGTCTTCCAACATGATGATAGCCATTTTCAACTTCAGAAATGCGAAGGCGCTACGAACCATACCTGCTGTAGTTCCCAGTACTAAACATCCATGAATCAGGTGATTGATTTTATCATACCCAACAAAGCAAAATGCAATTGCAGCAATTGTTGCCAAATAATCCACTGTAATTACTGCAAACAGCAGGTCTCCGACAATCATTTCAATATACTTGAATGTCAACTGGACAAGACGATACTGTTGAATGAATTCACTCAATGTGCCAACCCTGTACCGTAGATATCCAAGACAATCCATTATGAATCCCAGATAGCACAAACAAACTGGGAGATAGTAGGCAAGGGATCGAATCATTTCAAGAATACTTGGGAAAATAAAAATGAACCGGACTAAATGGATCATTAATATTGTGCTCACGTTCCTGTAATTTGCATCTGGTAGGATATCATCAAGGAGTACGGAAATAATATCAAAATCATGGAACAATAGGAAAAGGATGAGCCAATATGGAGTTGTGCAAAACAGAAATATGGCAACACAACTGCAAAATTCGATCATGTCGGGCTTCCTTTCGTTATTGAATTGACCATTTCGGTCAAATGCTTTTGGTCTGTACCCTGTCAAAACAGACATTTTTAATTAGTTTACAAAAAATATTAAATTCATACATCTTACGTCTGGTCATTTGACGGTCCAGTTCGTGCATCTTGTTGAATCCAATAGTTAATTCATCCTTTCGTTGTAACAACATTTTAATCTGATTATCCTTAAGATTATAACAGTAACTGTGCCGAATGTAAGAATGAAGAAATCAGTCAGATGAAAACTGGGAAGTGGATGGACAAAGTGGTGCGTGTAAATTATATATACGTTTCCAGAAGCAATAAAAACTGCATCTCCAATTCCCACTGCAAATACTGCCCAAGACAGAATTGATTTATTGAGGGAAATTGTTGTAAAATCTGGATCCCATACAACAATAAACTCTGGCAAATAAAAATATATGAGCCTGTGAAGGTGGAAGCAGTTTTTCAGCTCCGTAGTCAGCATGATGGAAGCTGACGGTGGAGTGGATTGAAGAAAGAAAGAAGTTTCTGCCAGAAACTTTCTGGATATCTTATATTAAATTTTTGTAGTAGTTTTCCATTGAAAATGAATAAAATAGTCATCATTTTGAACGTTATGTTGAAAAAATGTGCAGTTTGGAAAATCAATGCGGATATTTTACTCAATATTGGCTCGTGTGCAAAAGTATTTAATCATTTTCGTTTAAAAAAATATTATAAAAATATGAAACTCGGTTTGCCAAAACGAAATAAATTTTTAATGATAACTTTTATAGATATTCAAGTTTTACTTCCGATCGTGCATAATATTCCTATGGAAGTTCTAAAATAATTTTTTCCCGGGATAAGAAAATGTTTATAATTTTTAAAAGCTAGAATAATATGTATAATTTATTTAAATACGGAAAACTTAATACAAAACATAAATTAGGACAGGACTCAAATTTCTAACTTGAGCTTATGTTTTGTTTTCAAACTAAAAAATACTTTCATTTTATCCTGTAGCCGAGTACCTAATCTATCATGTAGAATAATACCGTAATAAAAAATATAATTTAAACCTGCGTCACACTTATTCTGTGGCTGTATGAACACCAGACTATATTGCAATACAGATTTCATTATGAAGCTGCGATTTAAATTTACCGGTTGAAGAGTAAACTTAACAAGTTTTCTTCCAATTGTCATTCAAATATGAAGTGGATAATTAGCATAAATAATTCCGAGAAATGTATTCACACCTTATTTTATTGCATACGTGTAGGTATCTATATTTCAGATTGTGCACCCGGATTCATCTAGTGGCGTGATTAACACTTCTCTGTTTTCCATGAACTCTTGTTATTTTTTTTTGCGCAGTGACGTGCTAATATATCTATAAATTTTTTACATCGTATAGCTACATCAATTTGCACAGCATTTTATTATCGAAATTCAGGCTTATACCAAACCATTTTAAATTAAAACTGATAAGCTGTGTGGATAACAGAGTCATAATTTTTGAGCTTCGTTGACGACTCTGTGACTGTCTCTTATCATCAGCAGATAAGCAGAGCGAAACCCGTTCCTGTATTTTTTTCTGCTGGTGCTGCATGGCCTATTTTCAAGGTTTTGTGTGTGTGAAGCAAACACTCATTATCATTTACAAGTTGCTGTATTGCACTGGTAGTCTTGTAAGAAAAAAAAATAGTGTGAGGCAAGAGGCTAAATTACTTGCTAATTAAACCATGGAGAACTGGCAGAGAGATCGTATCGCTACAAATATTTATCATCTAGTTCTGAAAACAACATGTAGTGAACGGTTAATTGAAATATTATCAGAAGAAGGTGTGGTCAGCACTTCAGATGTGGAAAAGTTGAACCATCAGGTATACCATAAACCATACATATATACATTTTTATTGCAAAAAATAATAAGCATTTTTTACATAATTTTTTTCAGAAGGATAAAGCTAATCATGAGATGGAAAAAAGCTTGCTGTTTTATAATATTATCCTCTCATCAAAATCATCCAGAACGTATTCAGTTCTTTTGAAAGGCTTACGACTCACAGAACAAAAAGAAGCTTTGGAAATTTTGAAACCACAAAATGCAGATGAGGCATGTGTCAACGGAAATACAAAAACTTTGCCTGGTGGCATACACAGTAAGTTACTTTTTTTAAAAATTAATAATATTTATTCAAGGTGTCATAATTTTTGAATAACTATTTTGGCTTTGGATAGATTGTACGATAGAAGCTGTGGTTGAGGAAATGAAACAGGCTTCAATTGGTAGCTTCCTGGTAAAAAACTGGACGCAATTAGCAATTAAATTGAGTACGCCTGGATTTGAGCTGGAGGTTTTAAGGCAGGATTTGGTGTATGGGAAGAAAACTCATCTGGAAGTGATTGCTGATGTGTTAGAAATTTGGCAGACAGAAAATAAAGATGATGCTACATTTCCGGCTCTTGTTGAGGTTATCAAGGATTTGGGTTGGGTATACATGGCAGGTATGTCATTAAAATAGTTTCAATATATTTTATGGCTAAATAATTATTATTTTTTTAAATATTAATTAATTTTGACTTGAATAAACAGAATGCCTGCAGATAAAATTCAGCCCACCAAACCAGGAAGTGGAATGTGTGCAACAAAATTTGGGAAAACTTGCAGTTGAAAAAACTTGAACAATGAAAAGAAAAATTTTCATTATTTTAGATTCAATTTTTGGTTTACTGGAGTTTGATCTATGTGTAGTATCATCATTCAAACAAATACAGATATACCTATATAATTTTTTATACGAAATGATATTCAATGGAAATGTTTTAATGTTTACTTTTCTCTTATCAATAGTATGACAATCAATGTCATTACTAAATGTTAAGTAAATAATGCAACCACATAATACATTAAATGGAATGGTTTTGTTTATTCATACACAAATTTCCTTGTATTCATGTAAGCATACGAATGTTTGTTTTTGCAAATTTCCGTGTGCACAATTGTTGTAATGTCAGAGCGCTTTAGAAGAAGGAAAAAATGTAAAATAGTTAAAAACTCTCATTACTTTACTATTTTATGATGTATTTATTGTTTTGACCAATTCACAATTAACTTCTCAAGAAGCTGAACAAATTTAATAAAAATAGAATGATTTATAATATTACACATGTGTATGTACTAAATATGAGCTAAATTTGTCCTATTTCTGTATTAGGTAAACGAAGCCATATGCCTATAGTTTTACAATTTTTGAAAGTGTAAAAATTATATTTAATTTTATATCCGTGAGCACAAAAATAATGATTGGACATTCAATAAGCATTTATAATAATTAACTTTGATTTAAAAGTAAATCAACCTTCGAGGTATATGTAAGTTTTCAAATTAATTTAAATATATACCACACTTTATGTGGCAGACTTTGACCAAAAAAGACAGACTATTTTGGCAGAACATGTTCTGCGGTTTGGCTAAGTGAGTAAATCTAAAAAAGCCAAAAGTCTTTTATTAATTCTACTCCCAGATTTTTCTATTTTGTCTGAGGACTAAAAAACCAATAGTCAAGCCTAAGCGCAACCAATATTATACAGAAATTCAACCAGTTATTTCTTTCATTTGTTGTTGAAACGGCAGCGCATGTTGACAATGTTCACTGACAGAGAAAAAAATTAAAATGATAAGTTATCGAAATCATATTTTTAAAGTCATATTTTTTTTCGTTTACAAGATAACGTAAATAAAAATGAATATCACTAGTGGGTATACATCCAGCCAAGCAACAACAATTAAATTTTCTTGGTTTATTAACATTACCGAGATTGTTCCAGGCTCCTCAACAATCATTGGAGATAATGTTCTCGCCTTCTATTCCATTCACTATACTGGCTTTACCCTTATAACGATTTCGGTCCTATCTAGTATTATTGTCATACTCAATATAATTTCGAAATGGAAACGAAACCGATCAAAATTGGATTTCGCTGACAGGTTTCCCCTATACCAAGCACTATCAGAATGTCTCTGGGGATTATCCCATTTTTGGGATCATATGTATCTTGTTGCCGTGCAAAAATATCCGGATAGTTACACCGTCCAACAACTATTAAGTATTAGTGCTGGAGTATTTTTCGGGTTAGTCAATGATATTCAATTACATGACTTGAAAAAAGAAATAATTTTGAACAACAATTTACAGATATCAGCAACTCATGCACACATTTGTAGCTGCTTACACATGTCTCCACGTTGTTTATAGAAGACGAATCGGCTTGGGAAAATTGGAATGGAAACTGCACCTAGTCTGCTTCATTTTTCTCAGTGGAGTTCCCATAGTATTTTATTTATGTGAATCGCCTGGAAGTTGGGGATACTGGTAAATCGAATTAGTTTTTCAAATAAAATTAAAAATATGGCAAAACCAAATTCAACCCAATTTTCTATAGGATGGCATACGACTCAACTACAATGACAGGACAAATTCTGGGAGTTCTCACTGCAATTTATATTACACTTGGTGCCATCTGTACAACTTGTAGCTACAGAAGTATTAAAACTGCAATTATAAAATCCCGACAACGTTTGAGGCGATATGCTTCCGACTCAGAAAATTACACTGGCAGAGGTCACACAATTGCGTTGATGCGTCTGACAACTTTTGTTTGCATTGCTAGTTTGCTCTACTGCCCACTTGCTCTTCTGGTCTGGATAAGCTGTATATTCCAATTTTTGGGTGTTGTTGAACCCCTCACTAGTTTTTTAACTGTGGTTGTTGCAAATAGTAGTGGTTGGGCTAATGCGTATGGGTATTTCCACAATGAACGAATTAACAAAGAAAGACAACAAGGAAGTTGTGTATTAAACAGAACACCAACATCCGTTGTAAGTATTATTAGCAAGAGTAGTGCTACAAGTAGTTCTCAACCTTAATTTGTTAATAGTTAATTTGGAAATTGTAAGAATTAAAAGCCAGTTTACTTTTATCACATACTCCAAGTTTTGATTACCTAAACCATTTTTTAAAAATTGCAAGCCAATAATAATATTCTACATTGGTTAAATATTTTGTGGGTAATCATATGTCTTGTTAAGAATAATATTGCATGATATGACTTTACTTGAGAAATTCATGTTTATTTTTAATTCTGAGTCACTCATGTCAATAAGGTTGTAAGTGAGAGCATCCCTATTTTGGACAACAGAAAACAACAACAAACCCGTATATGAATGACATGCACGCAATTATTACTTTTCGTTGCGTGTTTTATTGCAGAATTAGTAGCACACCATATACTAGTAACAAACGCATTTCGGGAAGTCAGAAATTTAATTTTTCAAGTTCAGTGAACGCCGATTATAATTATCGGCGGAATAAGTAGCATTAAGTAATTTTATCTGAAACATTAATTTCCTTTGAAATGCTGATAGTACGATGAGATTGAATATCATGCCATTAGCAAAATTAAATCCTCGCAAAACTAGTAATGAAAATTGTTCATAACTAGATACAAATACATTTAATGACGAGTCACGTAATTCTCTGAATTTGTGCGCTGTAAAGTCATTACCCTATTCATATATACATGACGTAGTCATAAAACAAACAAGTTGGATTCCAACAACAGTCTCCTGCTGCAGGTCTGTGTATCAAGTCAAACTAAATACGACAAATGAGGAAAATCACAGAAACTAAATAAAATGAACTTAAAAAACATTTCTGCGTTTTCTACCATTTTTGTAGTGATATTTTCATCAATCGAAGGCAACAATCCATTACCAACAGGTAATCCCGTATTATTATTTTATAAAAATCGAATCATTTCTCATTGTTATTGGTATTTTTAGAAACAACTTTGAACTCAACCATATTAATGAACAACAGTATAACATTTCGAGTATGCAACAAAACTGTCGAAAAGCACCGCTTCAAAACCCGCCAGCAACAAAAGCCCGCGTCTGAAAGGATTCTAAGTCTACCCGAATTCGAGAAAAATAACTGCACAGAGATATTAAAAATGTCAAATTTTTCTGAAAACGGTTTCTTTTCCGACAATGGGTTTGTGAGAACAGTCATTGATGCTTACAATCATCACCACAATTTAGTATTGAGACCAGACGATATTTGGGCTGCGATCATGACTCAATTTTCCTTTTACGTAAATAAACATGCTGAACCATTTCGGGGGAAATTTGTGAATTTTGAAGGAAAACGACAATTAAGAGTATATGCTGCCGGCTCACTGAGAACGTTTCCATATGATAATCTCGTCAAATTGATGAGCATAAAAATTCAACAAAATCTGATTGATCCACAAATGAAAGATTGGATTGTGCCTAATTTTACCACCACCACTGAAAACGATGTAGTAACAATGGGAGTTGTATTTATGGCTACCGTGAAAAAATATTTTGATTACAAGTACTCAACTCTTTGCGGAATACCGAAAATTACTCTGGAGGGAACTGTTGACGATTGGAAAGATATCCTTGGCAGACTGGAGAAATTAAAGGAATACAAGTTGCAGAGCTGGTACGATATTCTGGAACCCATTGTACAGCAATTTGTGGATGCTCGAGCGGGAAAAGTAGATAAAAAGTTTTGGCAAAAAATTGTTGATGTTCGAGGTGGATCTGGCAGGCGTTATATTACAGGTTGGATTACTGCGTTTTGTGCGATTGACGAGAAAGGAAACTGGCAAGGTAGGTGTTTAGTTATTTTTTGTGGCGTTAAATTATGTTTTGAATTTGAACTCTACAGAGCTGTGACATTGTTCATTTTTTGAAAGGATCAGAGAAGATGAATGACAGCAATTGGTTGAGAATTCATACAACGGATATTCCAACCGGAATTGTTCAGGTGGATGTGAAAATCTCCGATATGGCTGGCGAATATGATGGTTTAATGATTGCAGGACATGTGGCAGTGGATTTGAAAGACGACGGTGAAACATTGCAGCCAGCACTTGGATGGGCTATAGCCATTTAAACTTTTTGTATATTCATTAAAATTATGTAAAATATTAGTAACCAAGTAATTTGATATTTCGGGATTTATTCCAAAATATATCCACATTATAATGCATACCTAATTAAAATCTTGATTTATTTAATTTATAATTTAAAACCTAGAAATGAACTAGAAATTTACCTTCTTGAGAAATATGTTAAAAATTTATGAGGGAAAATGATTAAATAACGTAATTGTAATAAAATTTTTGAAGAATGTTTTTAATAATAATGTTTTTAAAACAAAGTGTAATTAATTGTAAGGGCTCAGTTGTATTAAATGATATTGCATTGTTAATGACGATGGAAATAAAATCGATGACATAATATCTTGCCTGTCAAGTTTTCATTGTATACATTATGGAATAAGAATTATATGGAAATAGAATAAATGGACCCAATTAAATATGAATTTTTAGAAACTTGTCTATATTTCTATTTAAAAAAATATCTGACCTCTGTGTGACACCGAATAAACTCACCTCATGTCATCCACTTACTTTATGACCAATGTAATTACTAGTTGCATGTTTGTTCTGATTGAATATGTTAAGGTGAGAAAAGCGTTATGACAAGATTACTGGCACTTAAATATAAAGGTAAAATTAATAGCATAAGTTTAATACATTTTACAAATTTATTAAACCTTCTACCCCGTTCGTCATACTTCAATTCTCTGGTCGGGCTTCCATAAACATATTACGTATATGTAAAAAATAAAATCGAAAATATTTTAATAGTATTAATTTTTGTTTTGCTAATACTTATAACTTATAAGCAAACCAATATATACCATGACTAGCTTTTACCTGCATATACAATTCAATCTTAAGCACTTGCGAGATTACAAAATGCCGTTGTTAACATTATATCCATCCATTTGCTATCAGTATATTTTGTGTTGCTAGCGTTTTCACCTTATATTTCCTCATATAACTTCAGTGTTTTCACGGAATTTACAAAATGCCATTGTTTAAATATTCTTCTAGCCATTCACTTCCAATGCTGCAGTTAGCATTTCTGCTGTTAACAATAGCACTATCTCAGCAAGCACAAATAAACATCATGGAGGTTGGGAGACTCTACTCAAAATCTCCCAGTAGTTTTAAAAATGCTGAATTCGTTACAAGTTCTATTAATTTAAAACCTCACACAAGTTTTTTTGAAGATTGCCTAGTTCACTTAATCAACTACAAAGGTTACGATCTACTTATTGGAACAATTCCCTTAGTACTTTCCCGATATGATGTAGTCAAACTGTTATATTTAAATGCAAAACCAAATAAAAATGGAAGAACTCCAAGAGCAGGAATAAGTTTCAGTCAATATCGATCATATCCAATTGAGAATATTCCCAGCCCCAATCAAACCATTCCCAGCTGTTCCCCATACAATCCAGATTATCAATGTCACGATGTTCCAGATTTCGACAGGACTGCAAGCGCAAAACCTTGGACTTGTGAAGCCCACCTATATATTCATCCTCCAACCTTATTCCATGATCCAGTTTTCTATGACTATGAATTGGCAACAAAACTATTATTCTTGGTGATCCCTAACTCCTACTTGAAATTTTGGCATCATTTGGAAAACAAAACTTACGACCAAGCTACGTTTTCGAGTGATCCCAACGTTGGCCAAAAATACAAGCCATTGATTGTTAGCAGAAATCAATATGATTTACTACTGCCTTCACAAGAATTCACAAATACAGAAATAACTGCCTGGACGAATTCACTACAAATCCGTAGGGCAAATTGGTTTCGTATGGACATGGACTTTATACCTTCATGGCGCGAAATGCTTTTCATACCAGTGGAAACTAATGACAAAAAAATTGAAATTATTTGGTTGGGTAGGTTTCACGACATGTGTAACGAACTAACTCCAATATATCTTGGAAACCAATTTACTCGAATGGAAATTGATAGCCAAATATTTTCAAGGAACATGATGAACGTTGGGAGTATATATTGGAAGAAATATGTACCTTCGCAAATAGGTGGCGAATTAGCCGCCACAGCAAAAAATCTTAAGGGCAGAACCTCAGAATACCAATCATTTCTTCAATTGCATAAATTGAAAATTGGAATGAGAGACGAATACGATATTCATGCTTTGGAAGGACTTCGTTGGCGTATTGATGCAGGAATTTTGTTAAGTGCATTGAGAAACTTTTCCGGACTGGATACTTATGACTTCTTGGAAGCCCTTCAGATAAAGTGTTTTGCTGATCCGTTTAAAGCGCAACCAATTTTGTTAGGAGTACCTGCAGCAAAGCAGGACTTTAGTCATTTTCAATATCATTCTTCTCGTTTAAAGTTTGTTAGCTGTAGCGTGAAGGAAATTGATGGACTTGGCACTGCTCTAACTTCATTTGCTGCTATTTTTGATAACCATATTTGGCTTTTGATTGTCCTAACCGTACTAACTATTTCATACATTACTACCGTATTTTCAAGGCGTCAGAAAACAACATGGTTACTGGATGTAGCTCCGAGAGATATTGTAAATATTATTTTTAGTTGTGTCAAGAGTTTACTAGAACAAGGTGACCCGATACAAACAAGCATTGTGAAGAACCACATAATGCGTTTTCATATCGGCATTTTCTTAATTTTAGCTGTGGTTCTAAGCAATGCATTCAAACATAAAAATATTACGCTATTAACATTGTCAAGGGAAGTTACAAAATATGACACCTTACCCAAACTCATTGTCAATGATTTCAGTATTTACACTCGCGGGACTATGTACGGTGTCACCTTTATTAATCGTGGTAGTTTATCGTTAGTGTTTGCTGAACTAATTCGACCCAAGGGAAACTACTCTAACCATTTTATTACAAATATATTCCTCAGCGAAATTTTTATGTATGCAAAAGCACAAACGTCTTATCTAAACTGGAACATTTGGAAGCATCCACCGTCAAGCATGCCTAAATACTTGCAACATCTCATGAATCACACAAGATTACACCCACTTTGGTTTGAGAATATGTTGTACGGTTCAGTGACGGAGTATGATATGTTGAAAGAATGCAACAAAACAGCTATCGCATTACCAGATTTTGAGGCTAATATTCTGCATTCCAGATTAAAAAGGAATGGGTCAAATGCCTTTCTAGGGGACTTGGGATTGGAAGCGAAACATGGCTTCACATTTTTTGTTTGGTTAAATCCAGCCATTCCAAAAAGAATACAAGGAATTTATTCCGCAGGATTGTGGCAGTGGTGGGATAACATTTTTGTCAATGCACTCATTCAGATTCAAGGAGGTTACACGGGTGGAATGAGTCATTTGCAGAGGATAAAAAGCATGCATACAAATAATGATGAAAATGAGGGAGGATTCAAGCCTTCAAGTATGAACGGGAATATGGGTGTGCCGTTTATTATTTTCAGTGGGGGAATAATTTTGGGATTTCTGTTCTTCTTTGTGGAAACAAAGTGTTTGTACACTACCATTATATGTACATTTCCCAGAATTAAAAGTTCAAAAACAGGACAAATATATCCCTATAAAGGAATTGCAGTTGACTTATTTCATGAAGAATACCTATCCATCTAAATTTTTATGTGATTTTGTGCCGAGATGGTTCAGCTGTATCTTATTTTAGTTATCACTGTAAAATGGAACAAGTGTAGTCAATTCAATTGAATTTAAGCTTTCCATCCGTTAAATGAAACATTTATGCGCTTACTAGTCTGAATGAATTAAGATGGATTATGTAATCAAAATACTAAAGTGAAGGCTAATACCCAAAAATGAAGTGACACTGCCTAGTTTCGAACTAGGATCTCCCTAATATCCGGTTTGGGTATGTTGCATTACACCACAATGCCATGATTGAGATACTAGCCTTTTAATCGTAGATG
>JAHZMV010004646.1:0-16470 GCA_027743765.1 Coecobrya sp. COE2 | reverse complement strand
CCTCCGGCTTATCCCTTTTCAGGCGCTCAAAGTACCTTTTCACGGACCTCCTCACACTATCCTTGTATCTCTGCAATTTCTCGCCCTTCAAGTTCCTCCTGTACTCCTTATGCCTCTCCCTTTCCTCCTCCTTCTCCTCAGGGGTCATTTCCGCCCTTTTCTTTTTCTGGGCTTCCTTCACCTTCTCCTTTTTCGCTTCCCTCCAATCTCGATCCTTCCTCGCCATCCACGCTTGTCGCCTTACAAAACTTAACGTTTTCAACCGTTCCTTTTCCTCCTCCGGTAAATTCTGCCTTTCTAACCGTTTTTGTAACTGATGGAATCTATTTTTTCTTCGAAAGTCTTCAAGCTCCTCTGGGGTCATGGCATTAATTTTCCGCCAGTATCGTTCTCGTAGTTTACGGCTTTCCTCCTCACGTTCCTCTTCGGTCATGTTGAGGCGTCGGTATCGGGCCCATTCCGCCCAGTGGGCTTTCCGTTGTTCCTCCGTCATATTTTTTAGTTCGCCCCGTTTTGGGCGGGGATTCCCGTCGGGTGTGGTGGTGTGGCAGCGCCAGATGTGGTACATGAGCTGGCATTGGAAGGTGCGGTGGCAGTGGGGACATTCTCCACCGGCGCTGTTTTTCCCCAGGGGGAAGTTTTCTTCCTCGTCGTCCTCGGAATCTTGGGATTTCCTCCGTTTTGGTTTTATTTTTCGGTGAACTTCTCGAATGTGACGAGCCAGTTGAGATTTAAGCACCTTGCCGCATTCTGAACATTGGCCGCCTTCGATAGCTTTTCTTTTTGGAGGGGACTCCTCCTTCACCTCCATGGTCACCTCAGGTTTCACCTCCGTAAACTCCTTCCTCTTTCTTCCCCTCGGCTTCACCTCCGTCAAGACAGGAGTCGTGATAACCTCTGATTTCACCTCCATAACCTCCTTCTTCCTCCTCCCCCTTGGCTTCACCTCCTTCAACACTGGCGTCGTTGTGGTCACTACCTCCTTCGGCTGGAACCTTGCAGGCGCCTTGCGTTCCCTCCCTCATTGGCCGCCTTCGATAGCTTTTCTTTTTGGAGGGGACTCCTCCTTCACCTCCATGGTCACCTCAGGTTTCACCTCCGTGACCTCCTTCCTCTTTCTTCCCCTCGGCTTCACCTCAGTCAAGACAGGCGGCGCCTCCGTCTTCACCTCCATAACCTCTTTCTTCCTCCTCCCCCTCGGCTTCACCTCCTTCAACACTGGCGTCGTTATGATCACTACCTCCTTCGGCTGGAACCTTGCAGGCGCCTTGCGTTCCCTCCCACTTCTCTTCACCTCTGGAGGTGGCGTCTCCTCATACTTTTTCTGAAGCCTTTCCATAACGTCCTTCCACTCCCCCTTGGGGAAACCCTCCAAAAATCCACTCCAATTCCTGTTCATTTGTATCACATCGGCTGGATACGTAATATGCTTCACTTTCATGAAATAGGTAAGACGGTGCTTTAAATCTTCTCGAGCTTCAGCATCACTTTTGCCACTGGTCAACCACTCCTTTCGAAGTTGTCTAGCAATTGATTGTGCTTCACTGACAACTTTTTGGCGTTGCTTTCGATGATTGTAGAGGACAATTAACTGTCCGTTAAAAATCACTTTTTTGGTTTGGATAAAATTTAAATATGGGGAGTGGTCTCCAGTAAACTGGGGGAAGGATTGGGGGTCGGCTTTCCAGAGTTCAAATTGTGTTTTGGCAAACAGGTCATATTTTCGCCATATGGAATCCACCTCATTTTCGGAGGCGATCCACCCAAGTTGCTTGCCCACCACGGTAAACTTGTAAACTCTGAGGTAGAATGGGTGGTACTCCCGGGGGTCTTTTTGAAGAATGGTAATGCACTCGTGAACAATGTTCGAGATGCTTAATTCCATTTGGGTGGTGAACTCTTCTTTTGTAGCGAATTTTGGGGGTGATGGGATTATCAACGTGGGAGCTGGTTCTTCGAGAGATTTGGAGGTGGTGGGAGTTTTCCTGGCTTTCTTTTTTGGAGATGGGGATTCCTCCAGGGGATCCAGTGGAATGTCGTGGAAATCATGGTTATCTTCACCCTCCCTGGGGTAAAATATAGGTTGGATTTTCAATGTCACCATCTTCAACCGTGCAGTCCTCCTCCTCGTCGTCTCGTTCAACTTTCACTATTGACGCCTCACTGTCCAGCTCCAGATAAGTTGGGTCAACACCACTTTCCATTGTTTTAGTTAATTAAGCTTTCCTCAAAAACGCCACAGGAAATAATTAAATTGTCCGTCTAAAAACACAAATAAAAATTAATATTAATTTAAACACCCACAACTGACATTAAAAATAACTTTTAGTAAACAATTTTCATTTAAATCATAATATTATCAATGTAGTTTAACCTTTTACTATTTTAAATGACCATTTACCGCCAACTTTTTAACTGCTCAATTTAATTTTAATTTTTTTTACTTCTTCCTCAATAATTAACTCCTTAACTTAAACTTTAATCACACACTTTTGTCTACAATTAAGCAACACCTTAATGCACTCTAATTTAAGTAAATTAAATAGGTTTACAAATAACTTGTTAAAAAAACTAAATGCACCCGTTTTGGTAAATGCACAATTTTTTGTGGCAGGCAGTGGTGGTGGATCAGATGTTTTGCCTCCTTCTGCTTCTGTTCTGCTGCTGTGTGAAATCTAAATGCACTTTGCTGCAAGCAAATCTCTGAAGTTGGAGCTAAAAGCAGGCAGTAGAGTGCGTGCGTGCTGTGCTGTGGTGTATTCTTCAAATGCACTACATTTTCTGCTTCGTCCATCCAAGTACAGAGATTTTACATTGTCGAGATTCACGTTCACGTTTCCATACACTTTTACAATTCTCATTCAATTTACTTCTCTGGAGAAAAATAATATGACAAGGGAAGAAATAAAATAAGACGCAAACTTATGAAAGAATGTGCTATAGGATGCAGATTTCAACATTTTATTGGAACAACATTCTGTTCATTCTTATGAATAATTAAGCCTAAAAAAGCATGAAATGATCATCCTGTTATGTGTATTATTATAATTATTTTCTAATTTGATAAATTTTTCCTAAAAAAACCAGTTTGGAATTTTCAAAATGGAATGAACTATTGAATGTCCTCAGATTATTATTACGGGCCACAGTAGCCAGGCCACACTGATTTTAGATTTTAGTATAAAATGATGAAGGATTTTGGGATTGATACATAATAAAAAAAATTTCCCGTGTACATACTGTAGCTGCTTAACTGCCTGTTTTTATAGTGTGCATTTATGGCACGCGTTATGTAGTTCCACATGATAATAGCTTCTCTCCCTTTTTTTGTTGCTGCATGAGTGTATAGTACTGTACAAAGTTGTGGTTTTGTAAAAGATGGGTATTGCATGGCCAGATTGCATTGAAGACTGCTGCCTTGGCAGCCAGAAAATAATTTTGACGTGTTGCTTCGCTTTTGCTCATTTTGCTGTTCTACAGAATGGGTTTTCATGAGAACGGATTTGGTTTGGAAATTGGATAGCAGCAGCCTTCTTTGTACAGCAACTTATTCCCTGTCTCCTCTCTTACGTGGACTGTAAAAGTATTAAAGACTCTGCACAACTTGTAATGTTCACGCCAGCTGACTGACAACTCACTCCAAAAATTATTCTAGAACATTTTTGGATTTGGAAATTAAAGGTAAGCTATACAGTTAAAATATTAAGTTATTGTGGTACTTAACAAATATTTAATTTATTATTATATTTTTCTGTGATTTTTTACAGTTTTTAGAATGTATGTGCTAAAAAGGAAAAGTGTGGAGGATGGGACCCTGTCATCTAATTCAGGTGCTCCACCGGGGGATCCACCTCTTCATTTAAACCTGCACAGTCACTGTCTCCTCTGCTTGCAGCACGTGGATCCCTCCATTTTGAAGAGTATCGCCCAAGAGAATCCGAAAGGTCTTCACAATTTTCAGCCGATTCTACACTTTCTGACGGGGACGGTGGATATCAGTGGGGGAGGTGATGAGGGTGGGACGAGGTGGTATCCAGTGACCAGTAACCTTCCACCTTTGTGTTCCTTGTGCTACGACATTTTGGCGGAGCTGCACATGTTCCACAGTGAAATGATGGAACTCCAGAGGAAGATCCAGAATCAGACTGAGGCGGCGAGGAGGATTGTGCGGGGGACGATGGGGAAAGGGGGGATGAGGACGGAATTCTTCAACAGATTGCAAATTGCGAAGGTGAAGGAAAGGGACGTGGAAGCCATGAACTATTTTATTGACAATTTCCATTCTCTCATCAAGCAAGGTAAACAGTTAAAATTATTTTAATTTAATTGGCTGATGAGTTAATTGTTGATTTAATTTTAATTTTAGCGGATCGGAAAGCTGTATTGCCCCAACTGCTACGGTTAACTTTTAAGGAAATGGGATCCACCTCCAATAAAGGTGGAGAGTCTTCAAAAACCACCTTGCAACCTTACCGGGTTCAGTTTGCAGAGCCACTTATTCAGCAGCAGCCACAGAAGATTATTACCATCCCGTCAGCTTATCTGCAGCAGGCATCTCAGGTTATATCACCGACGGCCATCCTAGTCCAGATACCGCAGCCACCTCAGGCCCCACCTCAAGTTCCAAATTATGGGGAAGATAACCACGAAACGGTGACGATTGAGGATGATGAGGAGGAGGGAGGGGGATTGGAGGGGAATGGGGAGGGTGGTGGGATATTTTTGGTGAGAGGAAGCCATCCAGTGTCGGCGTTTGAATATGAGGGAGACGAGGAAGAGGAGGAGACGGAGGCGGTGGAAAATGATATCCTTTTGGAGGAAAAGACGGAGGTGCTTGTGGGGGGTGACGAGGAGTACGATTCGGATGAAGAGATGGACGTTGACTATTGGAAGAGTGTGTTGTCGGGACAGTTGATTATGGAGGATGTGGATGAGGAGGGGGACAAGAGGGAGGGGACGGCTGGTGAAAGTCAAGTGGAGTTTATCGACTTGGATGAAGATGAGGAGGAAGAGATGGAACGTGCTGGAGACGGTGGTCGGTATATCGGGTTTTCTGATTCGGACGATGACGAGGACGCTTTCAGGGTTGGGGATGAAGGCGTTGTGACGTCGTCCACTCAACCAATGCGTTTATCTATAGTCAGCTCAAGAACAATTAAAAATGCAAAATCTTCTGTGCCTTCTTCATCCATCCAAAGTTCCAATCCTGACCATCGTTTCAAGTGCAAACATTGCGGAAAAGAGTATCAAAGTACGCAGCGACTCCAGTACCATGAAAAGGAACATTTGCCTGGAGGTCGACCCAAGCCATTCATTTGTTCGGAATGCAAGCGAGGATTTTCTACGAAGAAACTTCTTGAGCAGCACGAAAGAATTCACACAGGTAACCTGAAAAGCTTATCTTCTTAAAATAATTATGGTGTCCATTTACTCAGATTGTAATCTTTTATTGAATTATTTTTATTTCAGGTGAGCGCCCTTTCAAATGTCCCATCTGCGGCGACTCCTTCCGCCAAGGCTCCACCCTCTACCGACACAAAAAACGGCACGAGCATCAAAACCAGTAGAGTTTCAGGTTCCCGAAAATAAGCCACCTTATCCACCATGGTCATCACAGCAAGTGGGACAATTTCCACTTCCCTTTTTTGTTAAATTTATACTTCTTAATCGCTTCTATCATTTCATTATAGTTTAGGAAACGCTTTTGTGATATAAAAAAATATTTCCAAACTTTTTTTTGTAAATCTTTCACATTTCTTATACAAGTGTGCTAATTATAATCACTAGTGTGTTCAATTAAAAACTAGTAATAAGAAAATAATTGCAGGTATAATTTGTCAAGTCATTTACTTATGTAAATATATGTTAAGTAATGATTAATAAAATGGCTTCTATTACCACAAACGGTTAGGTAAACTTAATTATGTTTTGATATTTGAAATTTACCTTATTTAAATTCTCGGACAATACAAAACATTGTACAGATTGTATTCTAGTTGCATTCCTAATTCCCCTCTGCATACATAGTAAGTTGCTATATGAATACCTAGAACTTGTGATTGTGCCATACTTTGCCGATACAAGTTTCGGATACAATAATATTTTATCACCGTTGTATTCAAGCAAGCTTTGATTCAAACTAGGTAATAAGCGTTTCATGCGAAAAGTTTCATAATAATCCTTCCAAGGTGAAATATGTTTGTGCTCCCAGAGAATCTTTAATCACTTAGCAAATCCTTCAATGATTGTACTGGCGTTGGATTAACGAAGATTGTAATTGTGCTTACTATTCCGTTTGAGTAAAAATCAGATTGCAAAGAAAGAATCCAAAAACTTGTAACAACATGGCAAATTTTAACTTTTGGTCAACTATTGGAGAATCTGAGGCTCCTAGCACCATTCCAAATGTATCCAATAAATTTATAATATCGGTTTTCAAGTTGGACAATGTCTGCATCTTTTTGACGTAAAGATGTATTACAATTGTTGCCGCGACTAGTGCCCATGTTTTTATATAAAAAGATTCAATCCAAACATAAAAAACAACCGACACATCTGGTGTTAGTCGTACCATATTTTTGTAATATATCACATAGTATTTCTCCATTTCGTAGAATCTAAACCGAGTATATATATTATGAGAATAGTGGGACGAATTTAGCTTGGAGTAATGTGGGTATGAAGTGGAAATGGCAATATATTGACCTGTGGCATTTCTATCAACAGATTTATATATTGTCTTGTTTAGTTTATCCAGTAATTCAATTAAAATGTTGTGAATATTTGACAATAGAACGGTGGTAAGTAATTCTTTGCTGCAGTAGCTAGTAAATTGTCTTGATGCAATGTACAATTTGTTGGTTAAAATGTGATTAACACAGTCTTTTGGTGATTGATGTTTAACAGGAAGTCGCACTAAAGCTTTAAGTTTCCTGTTGTTGGGATGCCTGAAGTAATTTCGGTGAAAAGATAGAGGGGTCACAATAGTCGTTGCAAATTACTTCACACTCTATTTATTCAATACCAGCAACGTGGGTAACTGAGGTGACCAGTTTTAATGCTGGTAGGTTCCTAAATACCCTGTTGTATAGTTGCCCCCGATAAAATAATTTCTTAATGGTTTTATCGTTTATCGTTAAGATTATTGTCGTTGTCGGATGCATTGCGAAATTCCAGAAGGTTTTCGTAATCCGTTACTCCTTGCATCTTTCTTTACTGCAACCGAAAAAAACGATATGGCTTGGTTGAGTGAACATGAAAGGAAATGTTCGTTTAATGTTTTTGAAATGTTCAATAAATGTCATACGGCGAACTCTGTCAAATAAACATGTTTCGTCAAAATTATACGAGTGAAAGGATAATTCGAATTGTTGAGATTTTGAATTTAATGCTGTGGATATACCAATTTAATTCAACCTTTTAAAGGTTGTAATATTTTACAGGCGTATAACTTAACTCGATAAATTATTCTACTGCTTTAAGTAATTGTATCACTAGACGGTAATACAACGCCAATGTTAACTATAGTAGAGTTTGGCTTATGCAAAAGATTATTCAACAGATCAATCAAAATTAATTTTTACAAATAAATATTTGTTGTGTGGGGTGATGTGAAGGCGGCGACAATGGATGGCAATGTTCAGATAATTTTCAAGTTTTGTCTCTTGGATTGAACGTTTCAATTTTATTTTTTGCTGGAGAAATTAGACATCGAGTGACAGTTTTTGCCTTACTATTATTAAAATATTTTATATCAGCTTGTGCCTCCATCTGGTTGGGGATTAAAAAGATGTTGGGATTATTTGGAAGAGTAATCAGGACAGCAACTTATCACTGATACTTTGAGCCACCAATAAAACGTATTAACGTTAGCTGCTAACCAAGTATTATAATAAAATTATAACGTATACACATTAACGTATAGAAATAAAAGTGTAATTTTCAAAATTTAATTCTTGAATTAAATTCCAAGACAAAAAGCGAACAAAAAATTATAATTTCGCTGGATGAGATATTTCAATGTATACGAATTTCAAATAAAATCAATTCTAGTAACATATGCATTCTGTATGCACCTGTAAATAGGTAAGGTAAGAATGCTGACAAGCTTCTTAAGGGCTAAGTTCCTAAACATCCATTTGCAGCAAACCTTATGTTGCATTGGCGCATCATCTTTAAAAAGATTGTTTGAAATATAAAGTGGGAACTGAAGTTCGTAGAGTGTCTTTAAAGGTTTATCATCTTCATGTAGAAATTCGTTGGAAATTTTTCCCGAGTCTCCTTAAATTATCTTTTAACACTATGATATGTAAGTAAGTAAGATACTAAGTTTCGAAAAGCAATTACATATGGATAAAATATTACAAATGATAATTTAACATCGCTTGTAATTACTTTTAGAAAACCAATCAAGTAGAGATAAATTAACTTTTATAAAATTATTTTTTCCTGCTAGGTCTTGCAGACTTGTCGCCTTGTTGCATGCTTATGGAGTCCTTTCCTTTATACATTGCTAGCGAGGAAAAATATTGATTTTGTTTCCAGTCAAGTAGCGTAGGTAGTCATATTTATAGTATTGTAAAATCTATCTTGAAGTAAATACATGTATGATACTGGACATGCAATAAACATCAGCAACATAAAGTTCCTCTAACGACAAAAAATCTAGATATGTGTATACTTGTCAAGGCTTTCAGGATAACTTTTTAAAATGTAAAATACATTTAGCTAAGAATTCAAATATTTTATGTGATTATTATCTTCTCCTGGTAAATGTATAAGATACCAATTTCAGAAGAATAATTTATAAATCAGTATCGTGGTTTCGGCACAATTTTATCACCGTCAAAAGTTTACTTTCCTTCATTTTGTAACCATAAACATTTAATGTGTGTAGCAATACCATTCCAAACAATCGTAATATAAGACATGAATCTTGCCCATAAATATTTTAAAGTCACTCTTTCTTTTTGCCATACTTCCAACAAGATTGCAAAAATTGCAGCAACTAATCCTGCCGGAAACACTACGAAAACGACTTTTAAGGCTTCCTTCTAAATTGGAGGGTTGAAATTCTCCAAAATCAGGAAAACCATCCAGTATAAACCTTGAGCCATAATATTTCTTTCAGAATTTATCATAATATTCTACGAGCCCGGACATTACTAAGCCTTCCAATCTATTTAGCACGTTAGGCGGCACCCATTGTTTAAAAACAGACCCATAAATCTTTCTAACAATACCCTGCTCAGAAAATGAAAGGGAGCCATGAAAGTCTCTTGCGTTGTAAAAAATTTACATGGTAATCTGCACTATCTGTGCTCTTTTGTCTATATATGAAGGATCAAATAGCTCTATAACCGAGTTCTTATACGCCTAGTATTTAGTCATGTATGCTTCATTCAACTACCGGGGAATCATTAATACAGCATGTTAGCTCTTTAAGCCTTAATAAAGCAGTAAACAGAGATTCCAATGGTCGGGGAATCGGGTCTACATATAAACAATAATGAAGCTCAATTCAATGTTTTAGTTTGATTTTATCCACAAAACCACTAGTAGAAAATATGCATACGCACACAGAAAACCGCTAGTTATAACATCTCAATGGGCCCCCTAAAGTTGCTTTGCAAACTAAGTGTCATTTTGGCTCACATGCATCGTGCAATTTGTTTGCATTTAAAGACTGACTACTACTATTAGCGACTTGGTTTCTGCGTCTTATTTGTTAGGAGCTTGTATGCATACCATAAGGTTGGTTGAGAACATATTACTTGTTATTGATAATACGACTAACAATTTGATAATATTCCATATCTATGAGGTTTGATCAGATTACGTGGCAAGAAAATTAACGTTTGTGCAAGCATTCAGAATAAATAATATCTAACCCCGAATTACACTCAAAGTATTTATTCACACATCCGTTTAATAGCTTGCTATTCTTGGGAACTGCATTAGGAAAAGTCGTTTGAAAATAAAATATGCAACATAACAATTCAGCTTTGTTAATACAGTCATTTTTGTCAATACTTCAGCATTGCATTGAAATCGTTATCTCACCAGAGACCCTCCCGCCGAATGTCGAACGTATAAAACGTTATTTGACCGATTTAAATAATTTTTGCGCCATTAACAAACATGGCCATAAAATGACTTTTGGTACCCTCATTTTGACCCAGGACACAAACCATTTGTGCAATTGTGATGAAAATAGGTTAAACAAAAAACGCCTTAAATCCTATAGAACTGCGTCAAATTAATTAAAATTTTGTGCTAATAAATTCACCACAAACCTTAGAAGTGGACAATTAAAATACCTTTTAAATATAGCAGTTTTTGAATTTATTATCTCAAAACTGCTCGAGACACTTTCAAATCAATTGACTTTGTTGTTTGGTGTAGCCGTCGTTTGCTCAATGAGTCCCTTCTTGCAACACCAAATACCGTTTAATTTATATAATGGGAAATCTCCTTAAGCATGTACATAAATATCATTTCATATAAGCCTTAAATTTTTAAATAATAACATCTTAAATGTGTTAATTTAATACCGATTTAAAATAGTGATTTTGGTTTGAATCATTAAGGGTTTTAAAACTCAAATTTTTTGAGGTCGCCCTCAAGTAATTCATCATCATTTATCAGTGCACTTAAACAAAATATATAAATATATATTAGAACGCCATATATAATTAGAGTATTTTATTTTAAAAAGGCTACATTACATATTTACGCGTGCTTTAAAATTTCTCCTGGTTACTATTACGGTTTGAACTTGATGTTTAGGTATTTGAATCTGATGTGCTTTGGAATTTCTTGCTGTTTTCTTACGATATCTACCAATAATTCTTATTGCAACAATTGTGAGTTCAATTGCCAATTTTACCCGCTTCAAGAAGTTGTATGACAAAGCTACAATAAAATTCTTTATGATTATTAAACTCTCCAGAGTATATGCCAGTATCGAAACTGAACACCCAATGAAGAGTGTAATGAATACAACTATTATATTTCCCTTCAATTTTGCACTCTCTGGAACTAGTTCGTTTTCCTGATTTGCCCAGACTTTAGCACTACCACTGGCAACTATTGGTAACCAAGTGTCTATACCGGACTCTTTTACAAGTTTGACTACCTTTAAATGAGATGGTGATCCATATCCACTAATATCCAAGACGATGGTCGGTGTATGGACAATTTCAGTTCCTACTGAGGCCTGCTTTTGCCCACGTTTCCTTACAACTTCTGCCTGATAAATGCCTTGATACTCTGGCAACAAGTATGCAGTTCGGTTACAATTGTACATATCCGTTATGTAACCCTCCCGTTCATTTTTCCAAAATATATTTTTTAAATGAACTTGTAAATGCTCGTACAGACGATTTGCTTCATAATGGTTTCTGTTTCTATCAATTCCTAAGATCCTGTCAATAATTCCAGTAACGTAAGTAATATTACGCAGGATTGTTGCTACTACTGGATGAATACTTGTGTTACTAAATAATAGGCGTGTATGATTTCCTTCTTCAGTCGTATTTAGATATGACTTGTACATTTGTGCAACATCCGGAATCTCAGTTCCAGCAAACATATATTCTCTACTTGGGTAACGTTTAGGGTAACGTTTATAAGTATCATTATAATCGTATACCAAGTTGTTACCGAATACCTCATGCCTGAACTCATTCAGCGGCAACGTCTGTTCATAATTTTTCAAAACCAGATATAGTCTCAGGTGAACGATTCTACTGTAAATCGAAAAATTATTGCTTGCAAGTTGATTTATTCGCTCATACAGGAGAAGTTGCCGTGGTGTGATCATGTTATACACGTTTGTGTTCTTGTATGCATTACTCAGAACTAACACAGACAACAAATATCCCGACAGAACCCACCTTAATGCCGGTATATTTAATGCTGATCCAGGAAATGGATCGCCTTGCTCCAGAAAAACCTTCAGTAACGAAAAGAGATTTGATG
The DNA here is from genome assembly GCA_027743765.1 of Coecobrya sp. COE2. NCBI lineage: Eukaryota > Metazoa > Arthropoda > Collembola > Entomobryomorpha > Entomobryidae > Coecobrya > Coecobrya sp. COE2. The sequence continues at coordinate 4,488 of JAHZMV010004646.1, read as the reverse complement.
ACCATCTCAGTCTATGGCGTCGCTGTATTACATATGTGGTCTGACTGAATATACGGTTGAATTCTCCGGTGAATGAAAACGTTATAATAATAATACTTATTCCCATGCACAGCCAGACGTTCCATTCATACACCTTAACATACTCCTCAAATGGATATGCCGCTGTTCCTAATTGACCGCAAGTAACCAATCGTAGTCTCAACAGATCGTTATCTATCCTAATTTGGTGTCCAGCAGCCATTTCTTGAGGAAGGATTTTTAAATTCCATGTCACCTGAACAGAAGTACGAAATCCACATTCGCCACTACAATTTCGGAGAAGGTCCATCACCTTTCTTTGTTTGTCAGTGTCACATGATATACTAAAAATACTCCACATTGGCGAAGTGTATCTTGAATTATTTCGTATCATTTCTAAGACTAACTTAGCAATAGAGTAATAAAGCCGCTCTGCGGGATCCGGGTTATGTGTTAGATGATATCTGTGATACTTCTCGTCGAATCGTTGACAATGTTTTAAATGAGCAGATATTGTATCGAGAGATCTATGGTCTATATGAGTATTGACCCAAAATCCGTCAAAGGCAAAGTTGGTTGGATATGCGATAGCTGTTATATACCCCAGTTTCAAACTTACAAATGTTTCCACATTCCATCGAAAATATTCGTACGGATTCAATGGTTTAAATAAGGAAACCTGAAATATTTTGCCGCTTTTAGTAGACACACCCATTACCAGAAATATATCCTGAAACAACGCTTGGACTTGCATTTTAGAATGGATGGACCTGAGCATCCAATTGTTTACCCCAAGCGGTACAAAGTAGTTATGCCGTACCTCCCCAGTAATAACAATATTTAAATTGGGAAATGCTGTTGGTAAATTTTTCCCCATGCTGGTATCGTACCTAAATATATTCACAAAGAATTGCGATTCGAATTCCAAAACCTGCTCTGGAATAAACAAAGCCATATGCATTGAAAGGTGCCAGGTTTTGAATCTGGTACTTGCAAGGAAACTGTGCAATAGACATGGTATTTTAACGACACGGTTCCCTTCTGTGTTGTAGAGGGTTGAATTTGGACATACCTCGGTACGAGTAAGTCTGCAATTCTTACCCCCTCGGTAGCATTGATATGCAACATCCCAGTCCTGTCCATGCTTGTACTGTATCCCAATAGATGGATTCCGAACAATAATCGGAATTACTTGGTTTACAATATCTTTACGTTGGAAATTGGTGACAACAAGAAACGGTTTGTAATCCCCAAGAGAACTTACTACTTCTTCAAGATTTTGAATGTGATCAGGTAGCCTCGCAGACGTTCCTTTTGCATACGAGCTGACTATGGAGCCTAAAAGAACCACAGAGAATTGAGAATATATTACAGATATCCCACGACTCTGTAGGCCATCATAGTGCCAAACATCAAATAGTAACGCCACCAAATTTAGTAGCATCTAAGGATATGAAACAATAAAATGGATGCGTCAAATATCAATCAGATAAATTATCAGTTTAATTAAACTATTTGTGTTACAACAATCACCCCTTACATTGAATTATATAACCAGCAACTTTGGCATCTTGGTTTTATCCTCCTTTTCTGAACCATTCCTGCACATGCACGTTTCTGTGAAAATCGCTATAAAAGACTGGGAAGAGAGAAATAATTTTATCGAAGAATAGGTATTTTGAATTGTTTTATATGGCGATTTACTAATCCTTTCCTTCTAAAGACGGGTAGAAAACAATGCTGAACAAATTGTTTTACACAAGCGAAGTTTGAACGTTTCCACAGAAGACTAGCACTGGATCCTTCATTTCAACATACGTAATACTCCCTAGCTTTGCTATTATATTATATTTCACAAGTAGCAAATACTCTGAAAAAATTAATTTTCTCCAAGCCACTTTACTAAGACTGATAGGGTCTATGTTGGATGTGAGACTAATTTGTTGTCACAAGAAATCAAATTTACTGCACCAATTAACTTCAAGCGGAAGACACTGTCCAAAATATTAAGTGACACTTAACAATTTTGGAAGATGAAGTGGCAATATATAATTGATTGATGGGAATGTTTTCCAGCAGATTACTGATTAATAAAATCAATCATTTCAATTTTCCTCATGGAACATGTAATTTAATTTTTGAACTGCATGCATTTGGTAGAGATATCATGAAATATCCAATCAACCAACTTTAACTCAGATGGAAATCTGTCTTATTATACGACATTTTTAAAGTAAATTTATAATGATATTTTTGAAGCAAATATTTCTAAAATGGGCAGTAAGGAGAAGTGAGTATTTTTTATAATCTAATAGAAAAACGTCTCTAGAAATTAGAAGATTAGAGTTAGAATACTAATTTCCTCTAGCAATTATTACTGAGAATGCGGTCGGTAGTTAACCACGTGCGTTAGGCAACATAGAATATAATGAGTTTTGCAGAACGAGGAAACCATCACTTTATAAAATGGATATCGTGAGCAATTTGCATCTTGCTTGAAAATAATTATTTTTTACATATTCAAATCATTCGAAGTTAATGCTGATAACTGTCTTTGAAAATAATTATTTTTAGGTAATTGATAATCGTGCAAAACCGGGTTTGACTAGAGAATAAATTAAATTAACTATATAAATTATAAAATATACGTATAACATATGATCTTACAACATTATCGCCACATTCAATATTTTTTTAAATCGTCAATATAGTGAAGGAACTACTGCCAAGCACAATTGCAATACAATAGCCAGTATGGCTTTTCTTGCAATAATTGGCTATTGAATACTTTACTTTATTTTAAATTACACACCTGTCCAGCCGACATTACCTCAGGAAGATGTATAACCTGCTTTCTATCATAATCTCCACTAACCCCAAAATCTATTCCTAGATATTGTAAAAAAATTAGCCATGCTTCTTGATTTCCAAATAATTCTTTAAATAATTTCCAAATAATCCAAATAGTACTTTCTTATCTACCAACTGGGAACATAGATTCTAAGTTCTAAGTTGTTGTTCCAACTATAGAGCATTATACTTCATCGTCCTCACCACAACATTTAGTTTGATAAACTCCCAAAAATTTGACATGCGATTAACTAACGTTGCGAAAGTCGAAAAGTTTCATAGGGATATGCAACGGGTTCAGTAGATAATCAAGTGTATTCAATGATTTTCACTATTTCACAAGGGAGTTGTTTCTAGCACATTTATTTATTCGCAAAACTGAAGCGCGAATTTGTGACATTTGTGTGAAAGGGATCAAAGTATTCCAGACCAGCTAGTTCGCCCGCCCATTACTTTATGGTGCTGGCTCGAGATAAAATATTCACGGCAGATGGGTCAATATAAAACATAATTCAAATTTAAAATTCTTTTCTCGTCAGTCATCATCTATTTAATTATTGCATTGTACAAACCTACTCTACAGAGTTGATTACATGTTAATATAGATGGATTTATCAAAATTAAACAAAATATTAAAACGGTCAATTAATTTAAACACCTCAGATGTCCATATTTAAACTATATTGCGTTATCAATTTTCACTGAGGTCATCGTACACCTTTGCAAATGGCATTAAACTGTTTCGTAGTATTCACAAAGCATTGCGTTCATTCATAAATAGGCTTACTACGAAATGGTTTACTACCAATGGACGAGGCGTAAATATCCGTTTAAACTCATATGGTTCAAAATTCTTGATATCTTCACCCAAATCTAATTTTCTAATTTTCTTAAGTGTCCGATAGATATTCTACGTAGTTCACTTCAATTGTCCCATATCTAATGTAAGTTGAGTATGTTCGGTATTTAAATGCTTGGATACTGATTGGGCATTTTATATACTTGTTTCAAAATGTAATTTGCAGCATACAGCGCGATGAGTATGGGCTGAAACAATTAATGGAAAAATCGAACCATCCAGAAAATTTATACATAAAATGAAAGTGATAGAATTTAGGGGTAAACCACAGTGGTTATTCGGATTTCTGTTTTAGCACGGATTATAACAAAGAGATCTGTTTACTCCGATAATCAGAAGTATTTTTTAATTTATTTTAATTTATTTTATTTTGGCACCTGGCAGAATAATTGTCTCACTATTAATGTTGTGAGTTATACCATTATTCTTCCAGAATTCGTCAGAATAATATTTTTGATGGCTACTAAGCTCACCATTAGTCGCAAAGACATTAAATGTGAAGCTAAGACACTAATGTCAATTTTTAATTGGGAACGTTGGAACTAGTATTTACAATAAAATTTCCACTTTTTTAGGCAATCCAACTAATGATGAGTGATCACCTTCACGTAACACACTGTAGGAGCATACTAAATGATATATTCACCTACTAGTTTGTCACCCGTCTGTCAAAATTAAAACAATTTGACAGCTCTAGGTTGTTGGTAGAGTTCGTCTGTCTCTTTCCTGTGATTTAATCCCTTCTACAGACTATACTAATC
>JAHZMV010004645.1:0-12171 GCA_027743765.1 Coecobrya sp. COE2 | reverse complement strand
CAAAAACAAACAACAGCGATAGCAGCAGCAGGGAAACAATAACAAAGGAGCTCATGAAACAGGTGATTTTAAACAGAATCCTCAGCCAGCTAGCTACGTACGGGCTTTGCTTATTGAATTGATATCAGGTTTTTACAAAATCATTTACATACGTTCATTAAATGAATAATTGGTTTTGGACATTACATATCCAGAGCAGTATACTTATGAATTGAGTTGATCAAAAAATGATATTTGCCACGTGAAAGCAATTCATTTCAGCAGGAAAACGGCTTTTGCTTACGTACGGCCAACCTATTAGTTTCATAGGAATAATATTTTTGTATGAACAAAATACTTTTGTAAATGGAGACTTTTTTGTACTCCCCCTGCATATGAATAAGTAATACACACAAATATCATTTCAAACATTTTCACTTAACACATATTATTAGTATTTACCCCGCAAAGTATTTCCAGTAGTAAAACTTTCATAATGTTCAACATCAGCAGCAGAAGTCAATATATGAATCATTGTAATTATACATCTAGAAAGAAGCTGAAAATATTATTTGTACGTCAATCCCTCAAGAATGTATTAAAATTAATAGAATTGTTTTTTCTAGACCTGAAAAAATAGTACGAGAGAAAGGAAAGCGAGTATTGTTAAAATTCTCTTCCTTAATCAAGATTATTTTTTTACTTTTCTGCACCATTGCAATATAGTTATTCTCATTTTTACAATGAGTTATAGGTCATTTGAGCGAATTTGCCATGTTTTAATTTGACACCTTGGAAAGATTGTAATAATTGTTGAGCAAATATTATATGCTAATTCTTCACTAATTCTCAGTGGAGCTCCTTTCCTATTTATTACCTTTTCATGCAAAGAATAATAATCCATTTCATGATTCATGCTGTCTTGTTTAATGTTAGATAAGGAAATTTCCACATTCTAATAGTAACCCGTAATCACCTTTCTTTATTTTTTGTTGTGAGGAATTTTTTCTTCGACTATCTAACAGCAATCCTCCTCATTAAATAATCACGTCGTAATAATTGCTCATCAACTGTTCAAATCTAAATCGATACCGACAAAAGCCAAGATCTACTTATGATGAGCAATAAGGTATTGTCGGCTTGAAAGGTTTACCTGATATTGTTGCTTTTGTATTTAAAAAATAGTAATTCGTGCCTGATGACGCACTCTAAATTAAAAAAACGTTGTGAGGAGCTCTCAAAGGTAAGTGTCGGGATATTGCTTTGTTTAAAAAACTTTGCATTGGAAATTGGGAAGATATCATAAATTCTTGCACACCTTTTCTCTGAAATTTCCTCATGAGCAATGAGCTGAGACATCGGAAGAAGGTTTGTCCCATTATAATTCATTAATATATGCATGATTTTACAAGCCACTCTGCATCAGTCATTCTTTGTGTTAAGTTTCATTGTACCGCATTTTCAAAGGAGGACTGATTTTTATTCTAACATGAAGAGATAAACTATACCTGAGTACGTGATCGAGCAGGATATTTAGTGAAATAAAAAAGAACCAGATTTGCATACGATAAAAGATTTATTATGTAATCGAATGAACCCAACAATTATTTTTGGCAATTTTGTTCTTCATTCGCAATTTTTTCGCAGTCTACAACAAAAATTTTATACCTGCTGCTGGTTATTGCTGCTATTCCTTATTCCTGGATTCCTAATGCGCATATTTACGCAGGCTACGTGAACCTTACAACTTACACTTTAAGAAAACATTGAACTAAATATTATGTAATCAAACAACACTCCCATACTATAATTCAGACTCTTAAAAAGTAATAACCCAAACCAAATATGAATACTTGCAATAGACCAGTCACAGTACAAACGTCATATGCATATGTATTATATTATTGTAGTTGTTGAAAAAACTGCTGTAATTTCCTATTTACTATTTGACTGATACTTATTTTCCAATCTTCTCCTATAATCACTTCCTTATGAGAAACCATAACGAGGCATCATAATTGAAATAATAAACATCAAGATTACGGTAAAAAGAAGTTCAAGAGGTATACGCTTGCGGACTTGATGCTTGATGAGGTTATTACCTTTATTGCAAATACAAATTAGGCTGATCAGCGCCAATCATAATAACACATCTCTTTTTGCAGCTTACTGCTTGGGAAATTAATATTTTATTATTTCATGAATATAAAGTCATTGCCGCTACAAGCATTATGAAGCCCATTAGCAACACTTAATGACAAGTAATCTAACATTGCAAAAAGTAATCCGGTTTTATTCAGTAAATAATGGAAAGCCGAAACAAATCATCATCCGCATGCGTCACTATCATCAGACAAGAGTTCCTTGTTACAGGTGAGAATAATAGGAAAAGAGAACAATAAACCTATTACGAATTACGTGCGTATGTACGTGCGTGAAGAAAAGAAAAAAGTATGTATTTTTTTGTAATTTCAAGTAAAAACCATCAACTGGCTTCATCATGTCTCTCAGTTAATTTATACCATCGGTACTCTTGATGCCGTTTGCTCAAGAGAAATGAAACTTGCTACAAAAATAATTTTTTGTCCAGTATTCCAAGTCACCTCGACATTTTAGGGTCGGTTTTAGTTACTGTTTCTTTCTTATAAGCAATGGCAGAAAGGTTACCAGCTACATTTGCCAGTGGTGGCAGCGCATCCCTTCTTACAGCTTATCTTCTACTTATCATATTTTTAGTTACTTCAATTAAACAAATAATTCCTAAATATTTTTATGGAAAAAGAAATAATAAAAAAGTGAATCACGACAACAATGAAAATATTTTACTTCTAAAGCAACGTGGATTGGAAGTAATTCCTACCGCCGGGCCAGTATTCCCAATCAAATTCATTGGAAATATTCCATTACTGTACTCCATTTCAAAATCTCTAGAAAGTACCGAGAAATATTTGCAAAGGTATCCCGACATTGTCAAATTTGTTGTGCCTCAACCAAACAGTTGTAGTTTTGAAATCAGCCCAAATGATTGAAGCTCTTTTAAAGTCTCATGACTTTGGACATGTGAGCAAGTCTCCGCTAAGGAAACATTTGATGAAGCCATTCCTGACAAACGGGGTATTCATGTCATCTCCAGAAGTGTGGCGAAAGCAGAGAAAAATTATAATGAAAACGCAGAGTATTTCATCACTAAAAGGATACACAGGAGTGCTAAATAAACACTCCCATAATTTCACCAGGAAGTTGGATCAATTATTCGGAAATGGCGAACCTATTCTGATTAAAGAACAGATAAACCAACTATTTTCGACGGTGATCATTGGTATGCATAATAATCACGACTAAAAATTTATAGCCAATTATAAAATAATCAAATCTCACACCAATTTATTATTGGACATTTAGAAATGATTGCAGGAAACGCAAGTAAAATATCTAGTGAGGAGCTCAGAGAGTATAACCACAACTTGGAGTGGTGTGTTTTAAATATGTTTTAAATGTCTAACATATTAACGTATATATCTATAAACAGTTTTCAGAAACCTGTAGTTATATGTTATCACGGTGTTTTATATTTAGCTGGCTGGAGAGTGTTGGAAAGCGATTTTCTAATCCTTTACTTCAATTAGACATTGTATGGAACCTGCACCCCATGTCACAAAAGAGCACAAAGGCGGTAAATTTTTTGTTGGAGTTTGCTCAAAAGGTATATATAATTATCCTGATTGTATTTCATGTAATATAACTGTAAAACTATAGTTGGTATTTTTTTCATCCAAGTTAGCTAATTGTTCAACACAAAGAGCGAAAAATGATTTTACAGACAAATAATCCACAAAATGCTGGCAACGACTCCATTGTAAACTCCGGCCCACGATGTCTTCTCGATGAGCTATTTGATGCGGGGGTTGAGGATGATCAAATTATACAGGAAGTAAACACAATGATGGTTGCTGTGAGTGGACTTCATGAATTCAAAAAAATAAATGTGTAATTTAAGTGTATATTGATAAAATTTTTTTTTGAATATTTAGGGATATGAAACGAGTGCATCAACCTTCCACTTTTTTTGTCACCTAATTGCTCTACATCCAGAAATTCAGCGAGAGTGTCAACGTGAAATTGATTTAGTTTTTGAAAGTATGACTGACTTTGAACTATCATTCAGTACTGTTCAGTCTGAACTGAAATGTTTGGAGCGTGCGATTTTGGAAACGCTCCGATTATACCCTATCATATTTAACTTTCTTCGAAAGCTGAATACACCGCTGGATATAGAGCATCACGGGGAAAATATTAGATTGCCGGTAGGAACATTTGTAGCAGTTTCTCCGAGAAATTGTTTGGGGAAAACATTTGCTATGCTGGAGCTCAAAACAGCGGCTGCACATATGCTTAGGAACTTTGAATTGCAGACTACAGACAAAATGGGAGATATTCCTTTACAGGCATATTTATCCCTTGCTCCGGCAAAGGATTATACATTTTGTTTGAAAAAGAGGTTTTGAAAATGAAGAAAACAAATGCATACTAAATTAACAAATTATGGTACAACTAGATCAAATGATAAACAAAATCCAGTCAATCACATTCAAGCTACTGATAACAAAGAACTATCAGCTTCACGGCTTAATATTTTCTGGTTATATTTATTTACATTATATATTTTCAAGTATTAGTATTTCTGTATTCTAACATAATAAACAATTGTATGCAATAAAAGACAATCATATAATTAAACTGTTTATTCGTATTATAAAACATATTTTTGTATTTCTTTTTGGGGTTTTCAATGCCATAAACATTTTTCATTCAGATAGCATTACCAAACCGACATACGATTTTACTATGGAAATTCTATAGTTTGTTGTGACATTGTCATTTGTGGTGCTCGGTGAAAGTATACTTTCACTTGAAATGGATAGAACATTATTATGCTTTCCAAAGATCGTGGTTTATTCTAACTCTTCTTCAGAATAACCACATTTCAAATATCCAAAGACAAAATTGTCCATCATATTTTCATCTTGACCTTTGGCGGACTTTTGTTCTTTGGGAGTAGTCGTTGCTGGAACTTTTACTTTCACTCCCTTCACGTAATCAGTGGTCAAATGCTATTCTGGCTGCTGCGCTTATTATATCACTTACCTGAATGTATGTAGAAAGTAAATTATTATCATTTAATTCAGTAATAAAAAACGCAGCAAACATTTGAAGTCGGTAATTAACAAAGCTACAGGCTACAATAGTGAAGGCTAAAGTAGCTATTTAGGATGGAAAAAATGTATATGAGTGTAATACACCAAAAAAATTATTTTGAAAATTCAGTTGAAAATGCAGTAAAAAGTTTGAATTAAAGCAATTGAACAAGAAACTAAAATACGCAGGAAACTGAAATGGTGAAGCTGACCACCAGATACAACCTTAGTTGGGACAATTTTATCACGTATGTAACTGGAAATTTGAACTATGTTATTCATGAATTTACTCTGTTGTGGATTTGTTTATAATAAATGTCATGACAAAGTGGGAAAATCTACTAACACATTTTAACAATCATAACACCTTTATTTGTCAATAATTTATCTACTTAATCCTCAGTTGAGGCTGAACAATGAAATTTTAACATAGGAGCTCAGGTTCGAAGAAATCTTGTAAACATTTTCGTGCCTGATTAACTATTTCTTTACTGTGATTACCACTAGAAAATCTTCACGGCTGAGGGATTGAAAACTGTATAAAGCCTTTGGTTTCCTTTCTAAAATTATTGACAACAAATAGCGAACCAGCACGCCAAGTTAGGATGATTAGAAATTGTAATGTTGCCAAATATCCGATTCCTCCCAAGATACCAATCACTAAGACCATACTAGTGGTCCATATCCATGTTCCAGCATTTTTCAATGCTTCGCGTGGATGTCGTCCCTAATAAGCAATCAACACGGTTTATATTTGGGAAATGATGCATATATTATCGTAAATGTTTTTGTTTTAATTTACAAGTTTTGCTGCATGTAACAGTAATACCGCTGCCCACAGTTGGATTCCACTCATGAATGCTCCCACAGACAATTTGGCCGCGAGAGTCCAAATATGCTCATATTTTTTATCTAAATAATATAAATTGTGAAGCAATTTTAATTTACTTTAAGTCTTTCCCTGAAAAGGTATCATGATGCTCTTACATTCCATATGTTTCGCAGAATCAAATTCTTCCAGTATTTGTTGATTAGATGTATCATTGATAGAGGCTCCAAGCAAAAATATAACCCAAAGTAATCCAACAATATTGATACATAGAACAACCTAAAATATAAATTTTTTAGATCACACTTTTCGATAATTATAGCATTAGCACCAGTAATTTTAGCTTCTTTACCAAACAAACTATTACGTCTGTAATAGCCACAACTTTGGCCCATACACGCAACCGAGCGATTTCCATGACCACGTCACGGGATGTTCAGTGTAGTAAAAACTTAGATTAATTACTTGATTTTTTTGGAAATAATAATAAAATTTGATACAACAAGTGAACATAACATACGGAAAGTAATAAAGATAATCTTGCCTGCATTTCTTACATCGAATAAGCAATAAAAATGGTATGTGGTATAATCCGTCCGTTTCCCGGAAAGCAATCACTTATCTTATCTAGATATCATTTCAATCTGTTTAACTATTTTTCTGTCCTGATGCGTCAGTATTAAAGGATTATGCGTCACTCTAGCATCAAAAGCTTGGTAAAGTTTTATTATGTGTCAAAACTGATTATCTAGAACACGATTAAGAATATTACCAAGTAAAGCCTACTACTGACGAATGATATCATGGCGCTAAGGTGATTACTTCAAATTTGTACATTTTGAATAATTGTAAGCAAAAATCTCCACACATAATTGTAAATTTAATCACAGTTAAATAGTTGCAAAAAAAAACATTTCAAGCATGTTTTCCATTTCAATAAAAATTAAATTTGACATCATGGGATTTCTTCAAGAATATTATATGTGAACATTTTAGCTGAAATTATGATTACAAAAAAAATTGGGAACAAGAATTCCACCCATATTCTCAATCTATTTACATGGACCAAATTAACAAGTGAACAATGTATCTATAATGATGTTCATGACATTAATATATTCGGTATAGTTGAATGATGTATTATAGTTCACCGTTGCATGAATGAACTGCATAATATATCAATAAATATTATAAGAAATCAAAAATTATTTCCTCAGTGTATAATTATTATGCAAATCTATAACTTTTTCCTATGACTCACTAATCATATCTGTAATCATTATATTAATAGACCTCTGACTTCAATTTGTTTATGTTTTGTCCCAGTAGGTCAGTGTGAATGATTTTCACGACATCTTTAAAACGATTTTGAGTCCTTATTTCTTTCGTGGAATAGTAAGGTTATCAGTCAAGTTAAAGAAAATATTATGTTACGTCATCGTTGAAATAACGACGCTGTCTCGTTATCAGAAATATGAGGAAACTTGTATTATGGAATGATATCAAAAACGCTTTTTATTTGAAAATTGCTTACTTTCTAATCATTACATACATTGCATGATTCATATAGCTAGGTAAACAACCACATATGAATTTGTGGATAATGCATTTTTTCTAATTTTAAATAAAGTTAAATGTGGTGAAATTATTCAGTCTATTTTTCACATTATTTTTATAGATACCTTAGGAACATAAATAGATTTTAAGGTGTTTGTGATTCATGTAAAATAAATTTAGTTACATTTTATTATTGATTAATTATTATTGTTGGCATACTTTAACAGTAACAACTTCTGGAATGTAATAGGTACACTCTGGTTGGTAAGCAACGAGAAAGTTGTCAACAAACACAGATTAAGAATAAAAAAGTTAAGAGGAAATTTGTTTCTAGTTTCTTAGTTGGTCGCAAGGTTCTAGCAAACTGACAATGATCGGATATGTTAATTACAAATCAAATCTTAAAGGTCTTGAAATAGAAGATATTATCCTAAAAAGGATAATAAATTTCTTTGTATAAACCATTAAACACGTCTTCTCTGCAGTGCATGAAAAAAATTCAGGGTAAAGATCAATGCGAGATGCAATCGGTAAACAAAGTTTAATAATTTTATAACTTCATTTTGTCAAATGTTTGTAAACACAGCGCCCTACCTCTTTTGGTAATGTTTTGACAAAACTGGCACGTGTGCCACGGTCAACAAAGTTAAAAAATAATTATGCATTTGTTTGTTTTGATATTATAAAATTTGCAATTTTATTTACGATGAAGATGGCACAACAAATATCAAATACGTAGCAGTAATGCATCCGTGGAACGTAAAAAGGAAATCTGTCTTCATCACGCTTATTACGCATCCCATCTCATGTTAGTAGTGATCAAGAAACCAGTTATGATAAAAGCATTCTGGAAATTAAATGACAACCATAAAGCTATATAAATGCATTTCAGCGTAAGACATGCACGTTTGGGTTAAATGATGGCTGATAAGCATGAAAAAGGTTATCAGTTAGCTCGAACATTGAACTTTGTATTTATTCATGAACTTACCTCGCACGAAAAATCTAATCTATTTTTACTTGCTTTGTAATAACAATTGTGTTTGTCTTAGGAAATAATGTGAGCGTCAACAATTGTTGCCAACTTTTAAATAAAACTGAAGTTCATCTTATTGTTTTTAAATTATTTATTCTCCTAATTGATTATGTCTTATATCCACACAATATAGTTAACTCTCAAAAATATATTTTTTGCACAAGTCGCCTTCCGATCAGAATTTATACAAATGATTTACTATTTATTAACGGTAAAGCCAACAGGAAAATTGTCATGGTCGCGGTAGTGACAACTGATGAAATTTTCTGTATTCCTGCATAAAATTATTTACAATGAAAAGCGCTCCTCCCCGCCAAACTATGGTAATTACAAGTGTTACAATTGCCAAATTTCCAATACACCCAACAATTCCTATTATTAAAAATCCAATAGTGATCCATTTCCACGTACTGGCATTTTTCAATGCGTCCTCTGCATCCATTCCCTAAAATTACAGATAAGGATATCCGTGGAAATCCTTCCGAAATGATACAGAAATTAATCTAAAAAGTTTCAAAAAATCTTACAAGTTCCGCCGCAAGCATCAGTGAAACAGCGGCCCACATTTGAATTCCAATGATAAACCCAGCGACAACAAAGATAGCCGCGACAACCCAAATCGGGACAGTATGTTTGTCTAAATAACAAAAATAATAAAATGTTTTAATTTAACCCCAAGTTTTCAAAAAATGTTATAAAAATTAATATTATAGTCTCACATTCCCCATCCTCCACCAAATCAAATTCCTCCATTATTTTCTGATTAGATATATCCTGGGAAGATGCTGCTAGCAAAAACACCACCAACATTATCCCAAGAATATTGATGCACAAAATAACCTATAAAATTACAAACATTTTTTTAAAATTCACCAGCTCAAATTTAACAGCAGTAATCACAACAATTTAACGGAAAACTTACTACGTCAACAATGGCAACAACTTTTGCCCAAACACGCCACGCGGAAATTTCCATTTTATTTCAACACTACTTTTTTGGTTCAAAATAAGCTATAAATGTGCACAGGTTCCTTTTGGATAATGTCTTACAGAGAAATGAAAACCAATATACGATCTCAATACTCTAAACAATATATGAATAAGATAACAAATGTTTCAGCTTGCATTTATACCCTGAATACGTTATAAAAAGTGTTGTAATCTGTTGTTCTGTACATTACATGTATACATATGACGCCATTTGGTCATAGTTTCGTCATGACTCAAATATTATTTCAAATTGTTTATCATTTTTCTCTCTGACAGTAGGTCACTGAATTATTATCATCGCAGTGTTGAAAGCTTCATGCATTTTAATTCCGTAAAATAAGGTTATGATGTGTCAAGTTATAAATGTTTATGCCACGTCCTCGCAAGGAAATTTAATTACGGTCTGATAACACGCCAATTAATATGTTTTTAATTAACGAGTTATCCTTAATTATATAACATCTATTCTTGCGTTAAATAATCAATCAAATTTCAATGTGAGATATTCCGTATGTATAATAATTTAGTATCAGAAATGAATTTTTGTTTTTGTGACTCACGCAACTTAACGCAGTTTCCTTTTGTTATTGTATTTGTATTGATAGTTTTTATTTTTTTAAACAATAATAACTTCTGGAATGTAATATGTGCGTTCCAGTTGAGAAGCAATGACGACGTTTAGTTCATTTAGAGAATTGTTGACAACAACAATGGCTACTCCACGCAAAAGCAGAGTCATTAATAGGGTCCGCATAGCCAAGCTACTAAGACATCTGGTAATGCCAATATCCAAATATATGTAAGTTATTATTCGCTTAGTCTTTCATTTACCAAGGCTTGTCTGGTCTCGCTTTCCTATAAATGTTTGAAAAGCACAAATGGAGAAGTAAATAAATTCACATACATTTTCTTTGTGGTACAGAAATTTCATTTTTTTAACCTTTTTAGAAGCAATCTGATGGCGCTCCCCACCCTAAGTATGTAACACGTAACAACATAAATATGTCCACAATGACCACCGTTTTCGCCCAAGGACGCCACACCGATTTTGCAGTTTCCATTTTTCATGAAAACGGCGCTGAAAACTGTTAACGATTGAATTATTAAACTCCACTTGGAAAATACATCAACATATGAACCAATCAAAAAATATTATGAATGATAAACTTAAATTGGATATAGCCAGAAATGACCACCAGTGGCAGGTCTTCATCAACAACTACTACTCCAGAACAAATAGAACTTGATTCGCAGTCATCCAAAAACTATTACACGCAGTCTAATGCAACATAGTGCACAAAGCTATATGTATCCATATTATGAAGGAGTCAGCAAAGACGGAAAATGTTGACGTTGTCCAGAAGCAGATTCAACTTTTATGTTATCATATATCAAGTAGAAAGAAACATGTTTCCGCACTGTTTTCATTAAATTTGCTTATATCTATATCCTTTAATTTGTGACCATGCAATGCGAAAATTCCTGCTGGTATTAACTTCACACTAATTCCATGTTATCTTGTATTGGGTCATCATCAAGCGTGTTTGGGTAGTATCGTGTCATATAAGCATAAATACCTATATATCTTTCAGTGTAAAATTAATCCAACCCTATGCATCATTTGAGTAGATGCATCATTCATGCTTCTTGACTAGATGCATCATTTGAGTAGGATACAATCAAATGTAGAACCAAAAGTTCGCCATGAATATCAATGCAGAGAATAACCTAACCAATAATTAAATGATTGGATAGATGAATGATTTTAGTATATTAACTGAAAACTTACTATCTCAACAATTGCCACAGCTTCTGTTCATATACGCCAAGCAGAATTTTCCATGTTAATTAAAATCTCAAGTCTTGGGTGCAAAAGAAACAATAAATTATTCTCAATTGTTTAATGTTTTATATAATTTTCGGAACAAAAGAAAGCGCGAAAAATTATTATGCATAAGCAGATGAATGAGGACCAGTGAAAGATCTCATGACATGAAACAACTAATTAGTATGACTATGCGGCTACTTAAAAAATAATTCACAACTGAATGAATGCAGTGCATTATAAATAAATGTCATAAGACTGAAAAATTATTTCTTCAATATATAATTAGTATGCAAATCTATAACTTTTTCTGAGAATCACGCATAATGTCTCTATCACATCTTATAAATAGACCTGCCTTCAATTTATTATAACTTTTTGTCTCCTTAGGTCAGTGTGAATTATTTACATGGCAGCGTTAAAACGATTATGAGTCATTATTGCGTGGAGTAAGGTTATCATGGTTCATGTTAAAAAAATATTATGCTGCGTCCTTGTTGCAACTATGACGCTGTCTCGTTACCAGCAATAGGATAAAACTTTGTGCATAGCGTATTATGGAAGGATAAGATATCAAAAACGTTTTTAGTTTGAAAATTACGTATATTTAAAAAAAATATTGCATGATTTAATTGAGCAGGTACATATAAATTTGTGGTTAATACATTTTTTACAAAATAAAATTGCTTACATTTTATCACTTGATTATTTTTTATGACAATCATATCATTATCGTATCACTAATTATTTGTGTGCCAAA
>JAHZMV010004644.1:0-31475 GCA_027743765.1 Coecobrya sp. COE2 | reverse complement strand
CGGGTAAATTGGTCCGATTATTAGGTTTGATATTTCTGGACGCATGCGATGTTGGGTCTGAAAATATAAATGGTTATTTGATGTTTTTTTATTAAATGCAAATTTTTATAAGGGCAACTTACTTTCAAAGTGCACAGAGGAATTCCGTTCAATATCATTCTCTCAAAGAGCGAAACATTTAGCCGGTATTTTTGCCACAGTTCAAATATGTTTGCACTAGGTTTGAGTTGTAAATGATCGCCTATAAGGATCAAATGCTTACAGTCTTCAGTCAAGGAGGTGACCACGTGAGCTTCCAGAATTTCTGCGGCTTCTTCGACAATCACTAAGAAATGGAACTATGTCAAACCAAGTTAAAGCTGTTATATAAACGGTTTACTGAAATTCAAACATACCAATTTGTGGCTTAGCAATTTCCAGAAGTTGATGCATTTTGGCGGCTCCAGTGGTCGTCATTCCTATAACATCAGCAAGTCGCAAAATATATCCATCCAATTTATCCTTTTCCTTGGTAAGCTGTCTTCTTGCAGTGTCTAATTTATTGCTAACCTCATCTCGATAAGTATCTGCAATGGCCCGGGCCATCTGACAAATTTTAAAATATAAGGCCCATCTTACTTTTAACGGGTATCTTAGTACATCCCAGTTGTACATTTCCCATTCTTCTCCATCCACATTATTTAAGCGCTCATCAACATTTGGCAAGTCCATCCTTTTCCCGTTGTACATGCTGAAGATAGTTTCATGTAAATTAGCTTTATTTTCATACTCATTTTTGTCAATTAGGGCGCTCTGGTAACGACCCCAATTTACAGAGTCATATGGCCTAGTAGAAATGTAATTCAGAAAGGCTTCCAACGTGTTACTCTGCCTAGTGACCACATGCCGCAATTGTCGGACAGAACAATCCGGAAAATAAATGGAATCCTGAAGATCACTCCTTGCTTCAGAATGCCCCTTGCTTTCCAGCTCGTCCGCTTTTTCTTCATCCATCCGATGTTCCATTAACTCGTTCATGTCGTGATACTCACCATCTTCCATTTCTTCTGCCGTCTTCTGTTCATCATTTTCAATCTTGATCATTGGCCCTACAACAACGCCATTTCCTTGACGGCCTATCGTATCGTGGACTTGTTGCTTCACAGAAAAATAATGCGACGCAATTTCCTCTGCATCAAACGTCGACATCCGAAATGTTTCTCGGTGAAAATCAAGCCAACTCGAGGTGCATAATTCATCCCAAATAAACTTTGGCACAGCTTTTTCCAGGCGATGGGCTATTTGCATATTGTGAAAATTAAATATTCCTACGGGCTTGGCGAGTTCCCTTGCCTCTAATTCTAAGCCGGCCAATTTTTCTTCTAAGCGCTTGACTTTGCTAAACGCAAATTTCTCATTCTGTTTTTGCGTTATCAGGATATTATCATAAAGTTGTTTCCGTTTTTGGACTAGTGTATGCTTCTGAACGATATCAGATTTACTTTGACCTCCAACACGCACTATATTCAACTCATTCTCCATGTCCTTTAAAAGAAGCTCCAAAAACTGGTCTAGGGCATGATTGGTGTAGCACAAGACAAGGATTGGAGATTGTGGAACAAGTTCTGGCGTTATGTTTGTCAGCAGGGTTTTGATAATTTGAAGCCCAATGAACGTTTTTCCGGTTCCAGGAGGCCCTTGAATAACCGCCAGTTCCGAGGTTAGTGCTGTTTTAAGAGCAAAATATTGATCGGGATCAAGACCCATACTTGCCTGAATAGTTTCGGTTGGCCAAGTATTAAGGTAGAATGGGGAAACGTAAATTTCTTCATTCTCATTTTTTTCTTCGTCCTCGTTTTTGATGTCGTGGCCATGGCCATTTTTAGTTTTAGTGCACAGCCAATATTCTAATTCCGGGTTTTTCAAATAAAGTGGACATCCAACGTCAGAGGAAACTTGCACTATAAATTTGTTCAAAGAATTAGGCTCTGGACCGTCATTCTCCAGAAACAGCATTGTTTGCAATATTCCCAAGTTATATCTGTACGCTTCAAAAAATGCTTCACATTCAAACATCAAATATTGACTGCGTTCGTTAATCATATTATACGTAAATTTCTTCATTCTCATTTTTTTCTTCGTCCTCGTTTTTGATGTCGTGGCCATGGCCGTTTTTAGTTTTAGTGCACAGCCAATATTCTAATTCCGAGTTTTTCAAATAAAGTGGACGTCCAACGTCAGAGGATACTTGAACGATAAATTTGTTCAAAGAATTTGACTCTGGTCCGTCATTCTCCAGAAACAGCATTGTTTGCAATATTCCCAAGTTATATCTGTACGCTTCAAAAAATGCTTCACATTCAAACATCAAATATTGACTGCGTTCGTTAATCATATTAGCTCCTGTTTCAATCGACAAGCGCAGTATTCCCTGGGAAAGCTCTCTTCTTCTGGAATCACCGCCACTGAACTTGGTATTACGGTTAAATGGAGGGGAAAGTGTAATAGCAAATATTGCTGTTTTGCAATAATCTGAACTAAGCATTACCAGAGAACCGGGAAGGAGGCGCTTAGATTTGTCCCATCTGATTTTCCTGACTAGTTGCTGAGGTAAATTGAAAAAATGGTCAATTTTGTCATCTCTGGACTTTTCAGTACCATGGAACGTGATGTCGCCATAAAAACGGACGCCAGCATCCTGCTGACGATTCGCTCTACTCTTTCCGCTTGTCTTGAGAAATTCTTCTTTGTTCTTTAGAAAATTTTGTACTGCCTTACGTAATGGGCGCATGAAATCCTCCCTCAATAACCGGAAGTGTGTATCCAAATAATGCTCGGAGCTCCTGTATGGACCCTTTACCTTGTTGGCACGGAGAAATGGCCTTTCAATATCTGTTAACTCAGCAAGCGTGGGAAAAATCGACAGCTCTCTGAAGTTTTCTGGTGGTTCTACTGAATGCATCAGCTCTTCATTCTGTTGCTGTATCAATTCACTCGCTTCTGTTTTCTTTTGTTCTTCATCGAAGTTCTTCTTGTTTATTTCTTGGACAGTTTTCTGTAAGGCTGTGAACTTTTCCAGTAAATTCGGAAATAAGCCATGTATGGTTGGTGTAAGGGTTATTGCTCCAATACAGATGCATATAGGATTGACCAGGACATCTTTTCCAAGATACGGAATTGTTTTCATTACGTGCACGAAAAAGAAATGCAAATTTGTTAAAAGTTCTCCAAGCAGCATTTCGTCTTTTCCTTTCTTTCGCTTTGACCAATTGGTAATGGTTTTGGTTAACACATTCATAAACTTGGTACTGCTGCAAGTTGCTATAAGAATTTTACCCTGTTTCTCTATGACCTTGGGATCTTCATCATTATCCGGGTTTGAACTATCAACAATTTCACTTTCAAACGGCACTATTTTCTCTGCTAAAAGTTTTGCAGTATTCATCAGAAAATCTGTTTTCCCACTTTTCGTTCCCACTGTGTCCAATATCTTCTGCCATTCTTCAAAGTATTTATCGTGAATCGAGATTATTGCCTGCTCACTTGACATTTCTGAAGCAAGAAATGCATCCACAGGCAGCATGGGATCTTTTACTGTTTCTGTATTCATGTTGACACCGATCACTTACACGTTAGTAAAAAAATGTAATTTTTATTTGGAATTGGTTGTATGTATTATTAATGTATGGAAAAGTCCATTCATGTCTTGCCTAAGTAAAGCACAATGCACAACTTACAAAGCAAAACAAGGAAAAATATGCGTTATTGAGTGTGTTCATAAGAGAAATGGCCTAAACAAAAAAACGTAGTCCAACGAATTGAAGCAGAAGAGGATGGTATAGACACATGTGCAAATATTACGTCATCACAGACTAGGTATGCAGAAAGTTGTATATTTTTTGTCGAGTTTTCCTTGTTGCAATTCAAAAAATTGTGTAAGCAGAGATTGTGGTCTGAGAGGCTTGCTGTGTGACTGCATGATAGCGCATCATCGCTTGCTTGTAAACAAGCAGCAAATCTCTGTGTAGTGCAAAGTGCAGCCCGTGAGCTGCAATATCATAATAATATGAGCAAATATGGGAATTTTTAGGCATAACGTATGGAAGTGGGGGCGTAAATGGTTAATTTTTTGCACTTGTCAACGTAAGTACTCTTCTTTCATAAAGGCAAGACTGAATAATATGTTCTCTCCATCACTAAATAAATAAAAATGGCAAATGAGCATACAAAAGTGATCAGCATTGAGTTACTTTATTTGAGCAAGATAAAATCTCTCTTTTGCAGAGATGAGTATGGTTTAACACCAAGATCCCATATTCCTAAAAACCAACTTCAGGCAGCGCGCCTAGCGAGCAACAATCCTGTGAATGCATCCTGTGTGCCACCAACACCACTGTTGGCAAACCCGTGTGAACGCATCATGCATGGACTTCTAAAAGTAAACCTGTTTAGAAGTTGACCTCTAAAACGCCCCATGACACCAAAACTACTAAACCAATTTCTACGTTCAATAGCTCAAAGTAAAGCTGATAAATCACTCTATTAATTAAGAGGACCAAATTACAATTAGGTAAAGTGCGTATACCTTTAAAACGGAATTTTAAAATAAAAAACAGGATTTGCACACTTCGGAAGGACATTTTGATATTTTTGAACCTCATAATTAATAGTTTAATTTATCAGCTTTAATTTGAGCCATTGAACTTAGAAATTGGTTTAGTACTTTTGGTGTCATGGGGCGTTTTAGAAGTCAACTTTTTTCTATTTGAATGTATGTAAATCCTTTCGTAAATATGTAAATATTTGGGCTAGCAGCAGGTCAAGGATTTGCGATTAATGCAACGCCGTATTAGAGAAGAGCATGTCAAGTGTTTGTATACATTACTCCCCCAGATTGTAATACATGGAAAATAACTGGACTGATGGCCATGCTGGCTTCCATAGGAATTGGCCTTGTAATGCCGGAATCAAATGACAATTTTATGAATCAAATATACAGGCTTGGAACTTTCTCAGAATCTGTTGCTGCTCCAATAATATTTAGAGATGATAGATATTTTCTTCTTGTCGGTACTTGGAATACATTAACTCAACCAATGCGTGAAAGTATACAGAGATATGTCGACAGGATGTCCATCCTGGACAGCTTATTTTATCCTGTCACAATAATGATACAAATTTCTTTTTCCTTCAAATCAAACAAATTTGATGGATTACGGCCCGTTCCAAAAATCCGTTCATATTTTAGTTTTGCGAGTGTTCCAAAGAAGAGCGGTATTAGCAATTTTGATAAAATAATTTTTACCAAGATATCAGATCTCTTTGATTTTATTACAGCTACTGAAAATCTCAGATATAATAGTCTGCCTTTGCAATTAGAAAACTACTCCTCATTACAGGAATTGAACAAATTCTTGACACAGTACGTCAGCGGTGGTCCAACTATTTGGACAACCTATTGTTTATCCAATTCCGTAAGAAATTTGGAGCTAAGGTCTCCTTACTTCTTACAGGTTACAAATGATACCCTTGATAGTCGAGTAATATTCCTTACATTTATACAGCCGAACATGACGAAAATCATTGACGGTAATCATGTCACATTTGCTCCATTATTCGTTATCGAAGGTACACCAAAACAAATTCAGTTTGTTAGATTTGAGAGAAAAGGGTATCACTTCGTCACTTGTTCCAAATTATTTGATACAGATGCTGTATCATTGAAGGGATTCGTGTCCGCATTTGACGGAGCAATTTGGATACTACTCCTTATTTCGTTGATTAGTATAACTATTGCATACTTGTGGTTGTTTGGAAGGAGCGTTACATTTATAGAATTACTTTTCCATTTTTCCCCTCTGCTTGAGCAAGGAGTAAATCTATCAGGGAGACACAAAATAATAACTGCAGGATGGTTGCTAATGGGAGTCATTTTGTCAAACTGTTATAAAGGAGAAAATATCACAATATTGATTGCTCCACTAGAGAAAAACAAAGTGGAATATTTTGATCAAATGGTCCATAAAAATGTATCCGTATTAACAGTGATGGAATATGGAATATAATATATGTAGTTATAATTTTGCCCCCGAGCATGAATTATTGATTCTGAGTTTAAACAATTTGACAGTTACCATATACAGAACCCGCCTCGAAGATGTGTATGGCGATTCGCATGTATTGTTAGACAAATCTAGCCTATTCGAACGTGTTAGAAGAGTGATTTATAGACCGATCGATCAGTGCGAATACCTAAGGTATAGCAGATTCCAGATATCCAGTAACCAGATTCGTTATTCGGGTACACTCTTTATTTGAATCTGGTCTTGTGCAAGCATGGGAAAAATGGAAGTTTCGAATTTCAAATTGGGAGGATACAGTTCATTTAACCGAACGAGAGAAACCTTTTAACCCATGCGGGACTGCTTACAGTGACATTTGTCCCTGTTGTACATGGCAGACATAGGCTGGTCGCCACCTAGCCAGCTACGCGACTGTTAAGAGAATATCTTTAGATGATAACACAAGGGTGATATTTTTTGGTTATCTGTTGTTGATGAGCATTTCTGTACTTAAGTTCATTATTGAGGTTCGAGTATACTTGTGGAGGTGGGTACAGCGTGTATTTGCCAGGGTTCTACTTCAATTTGGGAGTTATGCCTTTTATGTGGGTCCAAAAATATACTTGAACAAAATGTATTTGTTGAAGTGTTTTGATTTAGGGAAACTAACAAGTCAAAAGAGAAAAACCTAATTAGCATCTTTGTGTATATTTTATTTGAAATGTACGCTAGTTGCAATAAGGGTTATTTTCCTAGGATAGTTAGGATATGCGATAAGTTACTTCAATGTAGTTAGTTCTATAAATAGAAGTAGTTCTTACACATTAATACTTATAAATGTTATCGGTTACAGCGAAAGTAAAGCAATGGAGCTTTTTATCTTTTATGTTGTAGTTAATACTTACCTGAAAATAAAGATTTTTTTATTTCTAAGAGATGTTAATTTCGTGTTTATTTGTTGGAGCAAATCTCAAAATTTTGTCAACTGTAGATAAATGATGTTTAATAAATTGATTATTATAATTGTGTATAGTATTATAAGTCAGCCGGTTACTGTTAATTTACAAACGTTGTACATGGTATCTAATGGAAGGAAACAAATCGCTTAGCCAAGCATTCCGAATTACACCATCTTTGCAATGAAGATGCAGGCAGACTCCTCGTTAATCATGTCAATTTTGTTACACGTAAACATATTTTGTAGGTAATTACTCGCCTAGCGTAACAAGATTTCCTCATGCCAGATAATCATAAATGGAGGAAGCCGATCATTGCAACCGTACCAATAAGAGCTCGCGAGTAACAAAATGAAATCATTTTTATGACACGAAAAACCTCTTTGCAAGTATCTGTTAAATATCCGCTTTAGGATCTCGTCCCACAGAAAAACAATTTCCAAGCAATACACAAACCCTTTGTTCGTTACGTCTGAATTTAATGTTTTAAGAGGAAAATATAAGGACACACGTGCTAATAATTAAAAAGAGGAATCTAAAAGGTTTGTTTTAAATTTCTCGTTTTACGAATAGATAAATATAATTAATCTTATTAATACCCATTAGCAGGTAGATGTTTTGTTGGCAGGGAATATATGTCATACTTCGCGTGGTTATGTAGCTGTTTGTTATGTTCATGTTTTATTATTATAAGAAAGCTTTTATCTGAGCAACTAAAATTATAAGGAGCATCCAGGAATATTTTAACAAATCTCATTTGATGCCTCCGATTAACATTAGAAATTTTCTAGTGTGTGGCTCCGCTAGTGGTGGTATAAATTTAAATAGCATCAATATCTCAACATAGATTTCACAGATGTTCATCTCAATTCGCTTCAATTCGACATCATCAACAATATTTGTTTCGAAGTACATGAAATTACTTTTTATGAGGCAATTTCCCATTCCGTACACAAATTTTTATGATAAATACTTTAGACAATACTATAAAACTATGAAACATTATTATAATCAAAACTATATACCTTCGGGCAGTAGAGTTGGTAAATGTTATTATCTTCTGTAGTAAATAATTGTAAACTATTTAAAACAAGTTAATACTAGTTGTATGCTCAACGTAATTTAGGGTACATTTGAATTTTAGAGAGACAGCCAATTACATTAATTCCTTATATATAACTGCCTTGCTGTCTATAGTAAATCAACATGCCCGTCATGACACGTAGTATTAACAGTGGGATAAGCGTAGTTGGTTCTGTTCACTTTCAGCGGTCATCATTCTGGCAGTAAAAAATTGATTTCGTTTCCAGAAATCGTTTACATTTTATCTGCTTGTAGTAATATTTGATGTCAACGATTGGAATTATACAGGCATATACAATTCGTCGGGAAACTGGTGCATAAATCTGAACAAAAATTCCGTTCGAAAATAAATTCATCTGAGACAATTGATAAAATTGATTTTCTTTCCAATACAAGTGACATATAAATACATATACGACATTAATTTACGTACCCATCTTTCCACGTCGTAGTTATTATAGTTGTGCCTAGAAAACATGGCGTTCATCACATCAATATCTAACTGCATCATTATATTAATAATCGCAATTCGTAGTTATTATTGTCAGCAGAGAACCACATTTACTTCAGTGGAAACTCCATCGATACCACTTGATTTTTACACCAAACCTATTCGAAAACTGTGGCTAGAATTTTACTACCAGGAAAGGCCAACTAAACCAGCAAATCTGAATCAGATTCTGATACCAGTGCAGACTCAGCATTCATTTACTCTCGTAAATAATTTTCTTGGGCTCGACATTGAAGCACCTGTGAACCCCATCATAATACGGAAACCAGTTCCAGCGATTCGAGATGTAATGG
This sequence comes from Coecobrya sp. COE2, assembly GCA_027743765.1. NCBI lineage: Eukaryota > Metazoa > Arthropoda > Collembola > Entomobryomorpha > Entomobryidae > Coecobrya > Coecobrya sp. COE2. The sequence goes on along the minus strand of JAHZMV010004644.1, from coordinate 22,591 downwards.
TATTAGATAAATATAATCGTCCTCATGCGTCCATAGTATGGATTCCAGATGGTTTGTCCACCTGTAAGGATTCTTGCCCGGCCGTTGAAAGCACTTGCCATTACTCAAACTACCTATACAAAAGAGTTGAACAGAAACACTATTTAAAATATTTCGAATTTTGTCTCAGTATTGAACACTTCAACATTTCCGCATTTATGATCCCGTGGTTTGAGACTATTTTAATCGACTTATATTTTCCATTTGCTCTATTGCCACACCACAAGGTGGGCTTTTTGGAATATTTAGTTATTTCAGGCGGAAGAGTCAGCATTTGCACATTAGGTCAACCACAACGCCAACAATAAATATTATTGTCGTGGACTCTCTTAATGACTCTAAGCGCAAGAATGAATATATTTGTAATTTGACAACAGCCAGAGCCACTTGGGATCAATCAGCTCTCACGGCTCCTGTTACGTCAACAGCCACCTATCTCCATGTGACTGCTGCAATAAAAACGCTTAATATTACCAAGTTAAATGTGCTAGTACCTCGGCTTTCCCCTTATAACAGCAAGTGCTTCGCATCCGTTGAGATAAAACTGGAGACATATAAATCCAAGAATAATTTTCTTCATGAAATATACACAATTACTTTCCCAAAACGTGACGACCTACTGTATTTTGTTGGGGTTACCTCAGGCATGCAAGACGACTTATTTCTGCATGGGATTGAGACCCTAATGAAGCATTGTAAATTGGTCAACTCAACATTCAAAAATATTTTTGATGCTACCGTGGACGTTCCAAAGATAAACACCCTTGCAGTTGCTAAACTGCTACAAGAATTCATGAGAAATTACACGTATCAAACCGGCTATGCGACAATGTGCAAAAATGGGGAAACCGTAAGCCAGAAATTTCTTTCAGCATCCAATCAATTTGTGTTTAAACTGATTCTGCGCCAATCATATGAACCAATAAACGCTACAAACATAAAACACTCCATAAGTTTTGGGAATGCCATGGGACGGTATAGATTTGTAACTTGTGGACAAAGAGGAAAATACAAGTTTCTATTTCAAGAGCTTTCCAATGTGTATGATATGTACATTTGGATGAGTATTGGAATAGTTTTAATCGTATTAACAGTTGGTCTAATTACGCCATACTGGAAACATCTTTGCTCCAATAAAACAAGTCTGCAACGAAGTGTTCAACATCTCATTTCATTTGTGAAAGTACTAATAGATCAAGGGGATCCTTTCTCATGTCAAGTTGCGAATTCACCATCTCTTCGCTGGATACTTGCTGGATGTCTTCTCGTAGCAATTGTGCTTAGTAACGCGTACAAAAACAATAACGTGTACAACATGATTACTCCAAGGGCACCCCTCCTGTACGAAACATGGGATCAACTAAAGAAGGATAATTTTACTGTTTATTCCAGAGTTAGAATTGAGTTGCATGAATCTTGGAAAGGAAGTGGGGATCACGCCGTGCCAGATCTTTATTCTATTGATGCTGTCGGCAATTGGTACATGAAGACTGTAAAGGAAATCTATTTACCAGCAATATTTTTTCCACTTGATATTCCGTTTTTCACTAAACTGTGGGAAATGCACAACTACATAAAAGTGCATTGTAAAGTTGTCCCTTTTCTTAAAAGCTTCAAGCCTAATTTTTCTGGAATCTGGTCCCATGAGGATTTTTATATGGACGCTTGGGAACTAAAAATAAACTATACCACCTGCTTGTAAAACAAGAACATGGGTGGTTGATTGATGATTTAGGAAATTGTACAAAGACCGCAGTTCTTCTGCCAGAATATGTGAGTTATAAATATGCCATGATATTGAAATCTAAAAGTATTCAATACGTTTCTGTTGGGACTGAGGCATATGTAGGTGTGAATACTACAATTGATCTTCATGGGTACGGATCACCCCATATTATAAAGAGGTTTAGATTGTTAGAGGAGTCAAGGCTGATTGAGTGGTGGGGAAGGTTTGTTCAGGATGATAGGCTAAAGAATGATGTGGAAATAATGCCTCCAAAGGGCGCAACAATATCAGGAAATATAGTGATACATTTTATAATCCTTTCTATTGGTATCACCATGGCGACTATTAGTTTTGTGTTGGAATTCAGAAAATCAATTTTTGTGATAGTAAAACTTCTTTACTTGTTTAGTTCTACAGCTTGGAAGGGAGTCCAAAAGCGATTTAGAGCCATAAGTAATATTCTTATTTACAAAAGGAAAGCTCGTGTTGGACGTCAAAAGCCAATGGTTGAGCTGATCAAAAAAACAGTTTTACTATTTAAACGACGAAAAACTGTAAGCCAAAATGTGAACAATGATTATGGAAAATACTAATTTGCCTCCCAGAAATTGCTTCGTTACTAGAAATTATAATCTTTATCTAAAGTGAGCATAATAATCACCTGCTTCTTCTCTTAATGAAAATATTATATATATAAATAAATAAATATGAAACAAATATTTCTTTGTTCAAGTGGTTCTGCAATTGGAGTGGGATTAATGTCGTTTGGGAGTGGGATGCCTATTAATTGGCAATAAGTGGATAATGGAGGTAAAGTTTGTGATTCGCGCTCATAATTGTAATCATTTGGTTAATCAAACGTGTCATCGTTGGACGAATGTAACTATATGTTTTAGAACTGGAACAATTGATTTCCTTTGTATAAACCTCTCAGTGTAATTGGTCCGAACCGCCACAAACCAAACAAAGTATAGCTTCAACGCTTATATTTGTTTAATTAATGAAATGGATTATCCTTAATTATTAAAGTGTAGGAAAATAATTTTACAAAGTGAGTGTTCTTCCCATACTGAATTGAAGAGTTAGATGGAGTCCTATATGGAGTTTTGCGAAAAAATATGTTATTAAAAGTTTGATATTTAACGAAATTGGCTGAGGATTAATCTGCTTTATATGTAATTTATGGTATGATGTGACACGCTTTATTTTGAAAATGTCGAAAAATATGGATCAATTTTGTTTAGGTTGGGTTTAATTCCCATACTAAGAGATCGGTATATGGAGGACAACTTTTGTTGTAGAATAAGAACGCAAAGACATGTAATAGTATTTCTTTATGCCAATCTTATATGTATACCAATAATTATTTAAACAAATCGTGGAGTAAATAACTATCATTGGTACAAATTTATTTGGAAATTTATTATGAGTTCGAAGTTGTTTCGTGATACCATTGTGGAAAGAAGCAACAACCATGTCTATACGTATCAAATGCTAAATATGAAGGACAAATCAAGCCCGCAATCATCCACAATAGAAAGAAAACAAATTTAAACTCACAAGATGCCGAACCTTTGCAATTATTTTTCGATGACATGTTATTTCTTCACGTTGATATCATGCTTCATAAATATACATATTTCGACTTATTCGATGTTATCGCTTTACGACTGAACTAAAACACAACTACTGGCTATATTCCATGGATTTTTGTTAAAATTGCCAAAGTTGGCACAACTATTTTTGAAAAATACAATCTAACAACTAACCTTAATTACATGCTTGACACTCCTATTACTGAAAACAAACTTAACTCTGCTGATTATCCTACGGTGTTTAAGCAAGAATGATTTGCCTGAATACTTTACAAATATTAATGAACTAAATAGTAATTGTATATCGTTGTGATTATCATGGACTGGGAAGCAACAATTTATAATGTTTAATAAGCATAGCATGGTAAACCATATCCAGCCTTTTTTACTACCCTGTGAACTATTAAATCTGATTGTGTTTGATAAGGTCTCACATCGTAAACCATTGATGTAGAATTACAGCGTAAGACAACCATAGCATTAACCCTCGGACAGTTATCTACGCATTGTTTCTTCGGCGAGTACTGAACCTATGAATTATTTCTTCCTTTTCTAATAAGCTATAGTAAAATTGACAGCCACGCATTTTGTGGAATTACCACTCCAAAATGCCACGTTTGATACCAAATATTTAACCAAATATAACGATATACAGACATTCCACACGTCCGCAGATCCGGTAGTTCCTACACGCAAATGAAATATTGGACTTGTCTGGCAATTTAAGGCTACCAATTTTCTGCTTTTGAAGAATTTTAGGAGAATCTACAATGGACAGTACAAAAGGCTTTGCTGAACCAATCTGGAAGCGGTTTTTACCTATTTATATACTTGTTTGTACAATTGATCTACTCCCTGTCATCTCAGCGTTGCAGAGGATAAATCTGCATTTGAATCTCCAAATTTTCGAGCACTGCTCAGATCGTATTGCTTAAGCTGTGATCGACGATTCGGTAAAATTCAAATCCTAAAATATTTAAAAAATTTGACAATCTAAATAATAAGCAGTTTTATTTTCAGATGTTCATTTACGAAGTTCAACCATCAGAGTTTCCAATTGTACATTCACAATATAGATTCGTCAGCGTCGGAATTAATGGCCTGCATTGCGACAACAAAATAGTTGGGCTAGCAGAAGGTCAAGGATTTGTGTACAACGCAACCACTGCATTCAGAAAATCATGTCATGTATTTGTATACATAACTCCTCCTGACTGTAATACATTCAAAGTAACCGGTATGTTAGCAGCAGCAACACAAGACAGCAACCTCGTCATGCCAGCATCTGACCGCAAATTATTTTGGCAACAGGATCTGCTAGATGACATGTCGAAAGGCGAAACAAGCTATACGGCACCTAGGATATTTAGGGATGGAATATATTTTATTGCAGTCGGAATAAAGAACACTTTAGTGCAGCCAATAGGCAATAGTATTAGCTCTTATGCCGTTTATGGGTTCATGAAGGAAAGTGCATTTTTTCCTGTAACCATAATTTTGCAAATAGCTTTCACTATAAAACTGTGCATTTTCTACGGATTATGCCCTTTAGCAAAAGTCCAATCACAGTACATAATGGGTGGTATTTCAGTTGAAGCGTTTAATAGTATCTTGCTTGAATACGCGTCAAAGAATTGGTGGAAAAAGCTAAATTCAATCCTGAGGATGCGTTCGTTAACCCAAATGCTTTCCCCGTTAGTATTGAAATGTATTCTTCACGGAAGGCTTTTGATGACATGGTAATTTCTGTAAGAAAGAGACAGGCCATTTGGGCGACATTTTGCTTGCCTAAATGTGAAGTCAGCACTGACCTGAAGTCACCATATCTCTTAGATATCACAAAGCATAACGTAGTTACTAACACCTTGTTTTTAACATTAATACAATCCAACATAACGAAAGTAATGGATATTGACTATGAAGATTTCTTCCCTGTATTTTCAGTTGAGCGGTCTCCAAGATTCTTTCAGTTTACTAAACTTGACAACAAAGAGTTCCATTTTGTAACATGCTACGAAATGTTTGAAACTGATGGCTTATCGTTTGCTGGGTTCATTTCTGCATTTGATGGGACGGTGTGGATAATGTTGCTGATTTCTTTGATCAGTGTGACAATTGCGTGTTGTCTGTTAACGGACACTGGGTTTACATTAAGCGCATTACTTTTTCAATTTGTCGCTTTATTAGAACAAGGGAGGAGTTTGACAAAACAAAAGAAAATACTTACATCGATATGGCTCTTAATGACAATAGTTTTATCAAATTGCTACAAAGGAGAAAACATTACAAAGCTGATATCACCGCTGGAACGCCACAGAATTGAATATTTCGACCAAATGGTGAAAGCAAATGTTTCCGTTTTGAGCTCAATGGAATACGAAAGCCAGATTATTCCAATTATTTACCCACTGATGGAATCTTTCGTAACGAGTCTCGGCCAAAATGGGTCAGTGGGTATTACACGAACTAGGTTTGAGGCCGCGTACCCTGATACTAAAGTTTTCAATCAAGGTTCAAGCATAGTAGAACGTGTAAGGAGGGTGATATTTCGACCAAGCAATCCAAGGGATTATATACCGTTTTATAAATCTGAGCACCTACTATCCATTATCCAGCAATGTGGACGTCAAGTATTAATTGACGAATACGATAACGTATACAGTGTATACTTACAGCTACGACGGAAAATTTTTGAACAGAGAAATCAAACATTTGCCAAGAGGGTAACAATAAGTAAAGATAGCATAGGTAAAACCAATCTAGCTTGGGTATTCAAATATGTAAGATATCCGGTAACCCGGTTTATTATAAGGGTGCGTTCTTTATTTGAATCTGGTTTGGTACAGGCTTGGAAGAAATGGGAGTTTCGACTTTCAAATTGGAATAATACTGTTCATTCATCCAGTCAGGATAAAACTGTTAAAAATGTGTCTTTGGACGGAAATATCAGGGTTGTGGTTTATCTATATTTATTATTGATAGGTGTTTCTAGATTTGCATTCATAACTGATGCCGCAATTCACATTACTAAACGGTCGCATCGAATATTTTGTAAATTTCCGCTACCTCTTGGAACTCCAGCTTTCTATCTGGCATTAAAGTTCTACCTGATAAGAAAACCAATGTTTAGTTGAAACTTGAAATACTATGTTTAAATATCGTAAAAAAGTTATTTTGTTAATTAAAATGGCTAAACACTTTATTAAAATAAAGTTTTAATTTTTCACTCTATTGTTGGTATGCATTTCTGTTCACCAATAATATATAGTTTTATTACAAATTCATACCTTATCCATATTTGTATTCATAAATTTGCAGTGTGTCATAGTAGTACTAGTAATTGTCATATTTAAGGTAAGGTTATATAAAATATCAGATTTATATCTTCGTAGCTATTTGGAAGACAGGAAACAATTCGTAAAAGTGAATGGAAAAAGATCAAATTGTCAAGATGTGCTGTTAGGAATACTTGCTGGTAGTGTACTAGGACCTATTTTGTTTGCATTATTCGTGAATGATCTTCCGACAGTCATTAAAAATGGGCTAACTGTAATGTTTGTGGATGACCCAAACTTTATCTTCATCGGCTCGCTCAAGGAGTTAGACGATCTCCAAAAACTTCTAAATGATGATATGAATATTTTGTGTGCAATTACTTCAAGGATAATGAGCTCTCAGCCCTTAAATGTTTAGGCATTAAGTACGTTTGACAGGAGTTTGAGTTGGAACATATATATTGATAAAATTGCACAAAGATGCAACATTAGGATAGATGCATTGCATATGATTTGGGAATACCTAACTCACGAGCAATTAGAACAGGTAGGCGAAAGCTTGGTGGGATCAGTAATGAGCTGTATGATCATGGTTTATGGTGCCTGAGCGAATAAATATTTGATGATACTCGACAAGGTTAAACGTACTCTTGGGAGGTTGATTTTAAGAGTAAGGAAATTCGACCTGGTAGCTGAAAAAATTAAATCAGTATTGAAATGGATTTTCCAGAAAAGTTTATGGTGTATCTATAGATCTTTATGTTTAATGTACAAAATTGTGAAGAATTGTGATGTACCGTTTTTTGATAGCAATTTTATTTTAATCAATGATGTTTATAGTTATAATCTTAAGACTTATGGCAACTTCAGGCCTACTTTGAAACCTAAATTTAAATCTGGGAAACGTGTTTTTGAGTGCAGCGTGGTAAATTATTAGAATTTACTGCCAGTGGAGATAACGTGTAAGACTTTGTAGGGCTTTCTCTTTCAGTGAAAATTTTGTGCCAAAACATTAGAGATCAATAAATGTGTATTATTATTATTAAAATCCCAGACCATAATACGACTAAATATTAGTGTCATATTAAATTTCTCCTTAATATAATATAAAATTTAATTTAATGCTCTGGTGGATTAACAATTATGACTTGTTCTTTTATTCGTACTTCTATTCTGCTTCTCTTAATAACCAACTTGAATAGATTCTTTTGTATAGCGATTTTGCATTGTAAGTAAAAAGTGTTCGTTATTTTCAACAGGATATGAAAAACTTCAACAGTAAAACAAATTCCGCCGATAACAAGTCCTCCCATGAGCACAGCAAATATAACCAATACATTTCCTTGCATTGTTGGCGGAGACAATGTATTGCTAACATCCACTTTTAATTTTGCGTCGCCTTGAAATAAATCCTGCCACCGTTCGAAAATAGAGGCTTCCTGAATTGCTTTCATTCTTCTAAATATGTAAGGAGAAATACTTCCTCTTAGCTGAAACATATGATAAGTTTCAAAATAAATTTCCTTTCCCATATCAACCTGCTGACCGTGTTCAACCCGCAGGCTTTTGACAATGTCGGTCACAATGTAAGATGGATATACAGCTGCACTTCGGTTACATTGTCTTAGGCTCTCATAAATAAACTTGCGTTCATCATCCCAAATAAGATTTGATAGGCCGCTCATGAATTGAGAATCTAACAAATCAAAACCTGGCCTGTTGTACTTTAGGATTGCCACCTCGAAACTACTTTCCATCTTCCCAGGAATCCTGGAATTATTTAAGAGCAAGTCCTCTGCTTCCGTTGATTCCTTTACCATAGCGGATTTCATTCCGACTTCTGAGAAGATTCGAACCGAAAATAAATTCTTGTAAGATATCTGAATAACATGATTTTCTGCCATGTCTGGATCTTGCAAAGGTTCCAATACATCGATTCGAGATGACCTGCTGAATATAGTAAAATTGTCGGATACCAACTGCTTTACCGTCTCGTAAGGCACTTGGCGCCTTAATTCTATTACGCGGTACATATTATCTCCCTTGTAAGCGTTGTTAAGAATTAACGCGGCAAAATAAAATGAACCAGTTGCAATCATGACAGCATTCATTTGCAAAACATTTTCCTTCATTAAGTTATCCAGCCCAATTAATATTCGAAACGAAATATCCAGATTATTCAGATACGTGTTAGCCTCAACCACCGAAGATATCCCTATACAGGATAATAATAGGGGAAGTAGCAGTGTACAGATCAATATACACATCCATGTATCCAATCCATAAGATATTAAAAGTTCACTAAAAGGTAGCCAAGGTAATGGTTTATTCCCGCAACTGGCAAATTTCAGACCGTGAAAAAAATCTTGAACGATTAAAGTATATGCTGGTCGATTCGTCCCCAGCACAGACAGTGTTGGTTCAAAGTAAACTCGTTGGTAAGCGTCAAAATCTATACGTAAATTATATTTGATCGCTCCATTGTCACAAACAGTGTTGAACCCGTCCACATAATAGCTGAAATTTTTAAATATGGTTTGCCATTCAAATGCATACGCGTGAGCAATCCTTTCACTTATTGTACTGTAAGGCATATTGATTCCTATGCGCGCTGCGGACAAAAAATTTGAACATTTTGTAAGATGATCACCAACGAGATTCATAACTTTGTCGTCAGGTGTATTCCCGTTAATACTGTCCAAGTGAATCCTACCCTTGTCTACTGAATCTATATCAAAATGCATTAGATCCGTCGGATTAATATAAACTTTTTCAATTTGCCCTTCACAAAATTTACAAGTTTGAATTTGAGTTGCAGTTATTGGTGATAGTACATGGATATTCAAACGACCAAATTTATGGTTGCTTATCTCATCCAGTTTTATTAACATTATTTTCAAATGGAACACGGAACGTTCCAAAACATATTGACGAACCAGTGAGGAAACAATGCCAACAGAAAGATATTTATAAATGGATATATCATTATAAAAAAATGCGTGAACCCTTGGTCGACTGGATGGTAAATAACTTTTATAGTCCTGTTTATGAGGACGCGTTAAGGTGAATAAATCAGGAAAATACTGTCTCCATTTATTACTACCAGCACTTCGTTTTATAGGAAAGTGTAGAGCAAAATGGGCTTGGCAGGTCCACGGTTTTGAAGTTGAAGAAAACCGAATTAATTTGTAACTTACACAAAACTCACGGATTAAATTATAGGCTATGGAATATAACGGAGTTTGAAATTTTTTATTGGGACACTTTATGGACGTGGAATGTTTCTCTACGTATGAGATGTTGGGAGGCATCCAAATATATTTCTTTTGTGTATTTCGTTTCCTATAGACAAGTTCACCTTGAACAAATTTTCGAACTAGAATTGGATAGTTTGGTTGCTTTACGTCTATGTTGAGAAAATTGTCAACCAAAATGATGCACTTAAGTTTTCCGAACAAATCAATATACGTTTCAAGGTTAACTTGTGTCGGATTGATAATCGTTGGCAAATATCCGTCTATGTCGTAACTTTCCAGACGAGGAGGACTTTGTGAATCACGAAGTGTGATTGTAATCCGGGATTTTTCTTTCGCAATTGTGATGTTTAAGAGCAACAAAAGTTCTATAATTCCTGCGTGTGAGCATATTTTTATATGCATTGTTACAACTTGATGGAAATTTCTTCAAATCATTGCAGATGTAAGTTTTTGAGATCGGTTCAACCAAAATATTTTGCTAGAGTAGAAACTGAAATAATATTCTAAAGTTTAGATGCGAAAATATTCACTAGAGCTACTGTGATGTTTAGCAATATAGAGCTTGTAAGATGGGAAATGAGAAATCAATATGGTTCCAGCAAACCAATTTTTCAACATGGAAAGTTAATTAGCTTTCAATATACGAAAGTGTACGGGAAATCCAAATGCCTGCCAGATACTGCTAGAGTTAATGCACGAGAATGTGTAATTAAAATTCCAATTGGATTTTCATAAAAAATCTAGCCTTGATCAAGATAATCTTAATTGATGAGCAATAGATTTTATAGCCACAAGATTTTTATCTAGACAATCACAGATACGAGAAAATAGCTGCATTTAGATGTAATAAAAGGGAATAATTTTGGAAATGGTATAGTATGTTCTTAAAATTTTTCTTGATAGAATGTAGATGATATGTAAGCTAACATTTCTCAGTAGAAATTAATACATACTTTACATCTGCGTGTCAGCTTCTCTTTCCACATCCGTTCTCACATTTCTCCCGACCTTGGGTGAAAAGTTTGTATGACCTCAACCATCCTCAACTTTGTGATCACTTCCCAAATATTTGACGCGTTCATCCTGTTGGAGTACCCAATGGTTTGAACCATTTGTCCTCCTTCGACGTGCCCAATCGTACCTTGTGAAACTTGAGTAAACTTCCAAACTGTCTGAGGCCTTTTTACAAACACATGTACACTTCTAGTTTTTGCATGGAGATTGACCAGCCTACTAGTTTTATTGACATTTGTTTGGGGTTTTTAAAGATCGAGATCGACATATTTCTGAAGCACTATAGTATGGGACATTTATAGGATTGTATGATTAAGCACCATGTCCAATATTTTATGTCTATCCAAAGTTTTGGGATGATATTTTATAACTAATTGTATATCTAACAAGTCAACTTGTTTGAATAACATTTGCAAGGATCTAGTCAGAACAGTGAAGTTGTCATCGATAACTTCAGTTAGTAATTCATAAGGCTCAGGATTTCTGGGAGAAATCATGTTATGCACGTTCGAATTTTTGTACCCATTACTCAAAACAGTTTTCACCAGAAGATAAACAATCACGATATATCTCAGTGATCCATTTTTCATCATTACTTCACGGAATGGGTTACCTTGTTCTAGTAACGCTTTAGAAACCATAAGTCCTACATCCAACAAAGATACAAACCGATGCCTTAAAATGTCAAAAATAATACTTGCCACAAACACTGGCACTGCTATAATGCAAACCCAAACCGTTGGTTGATATGAACTAAGCAATTCTTGAAATGTAATACCTGGTGGATTTTTTAATGAACCGCAACTTACAAATTGTAACTCGTTTACACCGTCCGAATAATGCATGGTATATAAGTGAGTCCTAGCCTTGTGTCCGACAAATATGTTAAATATAGCGTATGGTTCATAACAGATAGAATGCTCCTCTCTGAATTTTAACGTGTAATTTCCAAGGGCAATCAAAATCAATGAAGCCAGTCCGTGCGATAGTTTGTCGCTGGGATTGTCAGACGGCAAGTTGTCAATAGAGAACCGTTTCTTTTCTATTTTCAAGAGCGTGTCAGTCTCACGCAAGTGTTTTTGAATACCATTGAATTTGTCATAGTATCTGTATACGGGAATAAGCCAAGTTTTCTTCGTCTCCTCGAGTCTCTCTGAGAGAATGGAACTATCAGTAGGAAGTAGTAAATTGTACTGTTGTATAATCACCCCATTTGAGGTTGAATGGGATATCTGGTACACGACTGCGCGTTTGATTTGATCAACATTAAAATTTGAATATCTGTCAGTAATCAGCTCTTGAGTAAAAATGATAACAAAATACTCCCTGTGACTTATACGCGGTGATCATTGCTGAAAGTAAAAATTGTTCTCCTTGTATCCATGATTTTGCATCAGATATCGGATATTTTTTCCCTCCCCCCACCCATGAAGAAAAGCGGATAGTTTCTTCTCCCAAAATATACACCTTTCCCACTGATGAAGGGGCGGGAAATATTTCACGCGATTGTGAAATCTGATATGATTTGTTCCGTTGAAATATTTGCGGAGAAGATATGAATCGTCGAACAAATTCTGGAGGAATAAAGAGCGATATTTGTGCTTCGCAACCCCAAGGCACCCTTTGCTATTAGAAGATGCTTGGAATAGTTCGAATCTCACACAGATATCGCACATGTGTACCCTCTCTTCATATGGATCACTTTTGACCTGTATTTGATATGGTGAATTTTTATTATTTTTTATTGGTTAGTTCGGCATTTAATATTTTAAGACTTTTGTTGAAATTTGTAAGGTGGGTATGAGGAAAATACATTATTACGTATTTATCATTTTAGCTGACGTTCTGATGCCATTCAAGTCGTTCTAAAAAATGACTGGAGTAGGCTGTCGTGTAACTATTGGATATTCAAACGCTGCGATATTGTCTTAATTACCATATGACACATTTTAACATTAGATTTAAGCAGATCTAGGAAATGGTTCAAATTGACTCTGTACGTTGAAGTTTCAGGAAATCGGTTAGGAATTTCGCCTTTCCGTGGATTGACTAGATACACAAGAAAACCATTATAAAGGGTGGTACGAAAATACGTAGCCTAGTTGGGGAAAATGGTACAGCTCAAAATCGCTTTTACCAATCTTGATGAAATTTTTTTGTGATCATTAGTTACAATTTCGTTCCCAACGAAAGAAAAAAATATTTTTAATCAACATTGAACGTTTTAGCACATTGCTAAAACCGTTATGTCATTTGTCGAGAAGCAAAGTTTCGAGGTCTGGGATATGGGTGTATTGCCAGGAAATAGCCCTGATCTCAACCCAATTGACATCGTATGGGGTATTCTTAAGAATTCAGCTCATCAGACTCCAGTTCCTAAAGCGAAACCTGAATTAATTAAAAGATTTTTAAAAAATTGGAAATCAATTCCGATCAGTTCCAGGGAAAACTTAGTAGAATCCTCGCGAAACTGAATTTCTTCCATGTGGGAAGTCAACGCAGGATAAACAAGATATTAGACAATCACCCCCAAAAATTTCATCAAGATCGGCCAGGTGGTTTTTTAGTTATACCATTTTGAAATTTAAACTCCAGACTGGGCTACTTATTTTCCTGCCACCCTGTACATCATTATAGATCGGTTAGTTGAAGGCACAATTTCAAAAGACAAATGCTTGGAATATTTTACATAGAGGTTGCTACGCGTGACCTGAATTGTGCAACATAAAATTAGACTAGTTTTGAAAGCTAATGTTGAAATATTGAAAATAATATTTGGCTGAGTTGAAGGATTCAAATTTCCAAGTCGAGACAATTCGGATCAAAGACAGACAGTCAAAGAGTCTTGTCGTAATGTAAAACTAAAACAAGTAAGTTGTGTTATATTTATTGTCAAGATGTTATACCGTCCACATGCTAGATGATATTTACTTGGCAATCTGCTAAGGTCTTCTGTGTGACATGCAGAAACTGTGTAAATTTTTATTGTTAATACTAAAAAAACATTACCAGCTAACATTCCTAATCGTAGTTAAAATTCCAACACGGTGGCAGGATTGCTGCAACATATTGTTTTAGACAGGCTAAACAGAAAACACGAAAACAGTCTTCAAATGTTTAGTGCAACAGAAATTGAGAAATTGATTTTTATCCAACTCCGAGATGGTCTTGTAGTTACGAACTTGAGCAGGCCGAGTTTTTGGAATAAACAGGAGCATAAAAAACTGCATAGACCTTCCTGAATTGAACATGAACAAATTTTGTCGATATTAATCCCATATCTGTTTTATATGAAATTTTTTGTCTACTCTTACCTTCTAGCAGTAAATAGACTAATACGAGTAATATTTAAATCTGTTGTATAATATCATATTTCTACCACATTGGTTTATATATCATGACGACAAGGGGATCCAGTAAGTCTTAAAACGATGTACATATTATATTGATATACGTAGTGCTTCCTAAAATTATTTGCCGGATTTTGATCAGCGATATCTCCACGAGCGATTAGGGTTATGCTATGGTTACTATGTCATCAGATGCAGAATTTTCAGCTCTTCAAGATCCATTTTGTTTCACAAAGCAGCTAGCTCATTTGAGCATTTTGTGGCAAGAAATACATGGTAACCTGGGTGTAATTTCACATGGTAATTTCACATGAGTTGAAATTTCTGCTAAATCTGAGCTCCAATTGATATAGAACTGTCTCTCTTGTCGCTATATTCAAACTGAAATTTGAAAAGTGACAGGAACCGAAGTGTCCGAACCCCATACGAAAAGATGTATCTAGGTTTTTCCGGTTCCAAAGCGGTCACAGGTCATTAGTACAATGGCTTTATTCATCATGGAATCTGCAAAATATCAACTATATTGAATAATTTACTTGTGTATGCAGATAGGATAGCTGATGTGATTATTATGTTGACATTGAATAAACTGGCGGAGGATTAATCAGCTTACATAACGTATCTAGAATTGTATCTAGAACAATTTGATAGTAACACCATCATTTTAAATATCATGAAAGCTCACCACTGGTGGTATTAAAGCTAATCCATCTTGTATGTTTTGATAGAAGAGAATATACTCTATAATTAGCAAATTATTTGAACCGAATGTAAGTTTAGTAAGAGTATTGTTCTCAAGCAGTTCTACATAATTAGAGCTCTAGAATGTACCTTCGGGTGAAATGTTGCAGTATACCAAAACATCTAATAAAATTGAAACAAGACGGGTGTAAACCCCAGAGGTGCAACTTTCGAAAGCGCCGCATCTCATGGTGATTCAAATGAATTTACATGATAAAATCAATATGACGCGCATCTGAGGTTTTTTGGGGGAATTTGAAACGATGTTGAAGTTTTGGGGATGATTTGAGACGATTTTGAAGTTTTCTGGTGATGTGAGACCATTTTGAAGTTTTGGGGCGCTTTGAGACGATTTTAAAGCTTTGGAGTGATTTGAGACGATTTTGAAGTTTTGGGTGATTTGAGACCATTTTGAAGTTTTGGGCGGTTTCGGGGTGAGTCTGAAGTACAAGTTGAATTTTCGTGCTTTAGGGGAAAGCCGTATTGTGCTCCCTAGCCAAAAAGATGCTGACATATATTAAAGTGACGTCACCCATTTACTTAACTACGTGGAACTTCAACCCCCAGCTGACCCCAAGGGGAATGACCGATTTGGCTGAAATTCAATGAATAAGGTTTTTAGGACCAGATGAAGCTTTCTGCCAAATTTGTGTGTCAATCAGTTGTGTAGTTTTCGAGATCTCGTGTCCAGAGACAGACAGAGAGACATACAGACAGGATGTTAATCGCATTAACTTTCTCTTAAGCTTACGCTCTCGAAAGTTAGTAACAGGACAAGTTTATATATGTTCAAGTTTATGAGTTTACCAAAACCTCACCATTGGGCATAATAATTATTCACTAGAGAGGATTTGCAGATGAACCAAACTATGTATGTCTCATTTGGGAGATATCATGATATCCAAACTATTCTTCTCTTTAACATCCACCACCTCAAAAATTATTATGCTCATGTGATAATGACCTTTTTAATCTTAATGACTAACTATAATAAAATGTAGCTTTTATCAGCAGCAATTGCTTAGCAGGCATTGGGATAAAATTACATCACCGAATAAATTACGTGAATATCATGGAATATGGGATAGGATTGGCCTACTAGTACATCGTGCATTATTAAGAGCTCGGCATTAACTGCAGCTCAAATTGTACTGTAAAACGATGCAATAGCAAAAGAGGAGTTTTAACCGTGGCGGTAACGGATTACATAAAATATCTCATAATGATTCTCGTTGTGCTCTCATTTAGGTATGTATCGCCAGTGCAACGAAAGATACACGCAACATGTACTGATCATAGTCTATAACCTTATGAGAGAAGATTTAAATTTATGTTATGCTGTGAAGCATACCGAAACAGTAATCCTGTTTTATGCATATGAGATTACTAAACTTAAAAATGTGAAATAATACATACAAACTCGCTTCGAAACAGAATATGATTATCATCTGATTAGTTGAGAACACGCGTAATCTGGCGAGATATTGTAGATAGCTTTATATAATCATCGATAAGCAACAACTGATAAACAAGGTGCCTAACTACACAGCTCTGAATGAACATCCTCAATAAGTGACTGGACATTCATCATAATTCAATTGATAATATGATACCAAGTGATAAAAGTAACTCTGGCAGGAATCCAGTCGAAAGCCTTTGGAAAACACGTAACTCCCACTCCCATGGTAGGACTGTAGGCTGTAGATTCTAGGTATAAAACTGATACTAATAAGCGGCACTTGGCCATTTACTTTTGTGGCAAATATTTAAAAGTTGTTATTTATTTATAAATCTTGCAGAAATTGTCAAACAATTTATTGTGTAAAAGCCAAGTCATGGAGAAGTGGCAGCGTGCGTTTATTACTGCTAATCTTCCTGAATTGCTGGAAAATACGGTGTGTCACCCAAAATTTCTTTCAATTTTGGAATCAAATGCTGTACTTGGAAGAGCAGATTTGGATAAAATGGTATGTTACTACTCCATTTATGAATATAATTATAACTTATGAAAAACTTGAACCATTTCGTATTTTGATATTTCATAAATAAGAAATACCATCTCCCGCAAAAGCTATAATTTGCGCCGTTAGTTAAATAATGTAATGAGGTAGAATGTACATTTTATATATATGCATATTTCTATATTGCAACAACATCACAACAGTAAAGTAACAAGTTAATTATTGTGGTCAGCGTTTTAGAGATAAACAAGCACGTTAGTCATGATTACGCTCATAGGTAGATACTGACTAATCATGCCCAACTGAGACGATAATAATTCATGACAAATTATCCGATTATCGTACCGTAGATATCCCTACCTGATGTAATTATAATTAAAACTTCAAATGGAACTTCAGCTCAGTAATTGCAAATCAGCGAAGCACATTTAATAACTTATGAACTAAATAGGATTGCGTATGTAGGTCTCCACTGTTAAATAAGATAGTACAAAAACTGGTTTGTTTTTTTATCAAACTTTCGATCAAACTAGGTACCTCCGCTCTGGCAGGTCATATAAGAATTAGTAAACATTTCTGGCCCATGTTTAAGAAGTGCGATATTTCCTCTATCGCACACCTTCACGATTTAAATGACAAAATGTGTAAATGCTGTCAGTCATGGCAATGAATTTATGTTTGTGAATGTTTCATACATATCCTAAGTGCACAGCATTGAGCTATTACAACCACTCTGCAGGTTATTATCTTCCAGGTCAAGAGTATAACCTATCAAACCGGGGAAACTGGTAACTTTTGTGACGTAAATATCCAAAATTGTGGAATAATAATCAAATAATGTTCACAAGATAAATGAACATTTCCTGACGGCAGTTATCTCAGATTGGATGCCGGAGGTTTTATGAGCAGATCAGTTCACATACTTGATAATAAATTATCAGAATAAGGATAAATAAAGTATAAGTATAAAGATTACTCAGAAAGAAGGACCAATTTACTGTTATCATATTCTTTATAGGATTACTGGTATTTGTATGCATTTCCTGAAATCTGTAGATACATTTTATATAGTTTAAAATGCCAATAACAATATTAACACTTGCAACTAAATTGGAATGAAAGCTCAGTAGCATAAAGATATATTATGTATATCAAGTTCAATTTACATATTGCCAACTATTGTAATGTTAACTTATAGGACCTGCACCCATATCTGAGCAAACGCATATCTACATGCATACGTATTTCGTACTATTAAGACATATTAGTTGGAAATTTATCTCCACGATGAAATAGCCACTCCACAAGTTGGACTATATACATCTCGAACTTATTTTGCTCCCTCACGACCACAAATAATTTCAATACTGTAGGCTTGGAACTTTCAGAAAGCGACCACCCATTCTGATGGACAAATTGCCCAAGTTAAATTGATGTACGAAATTCTTGAAACTCGATCAGGAGCATTTGACGCCGCCATTAGAGCACACCATGAAACAAACCAGACAGGAGCCCGCAATTTACTCCTATACGGATACATTCGAGAAAAATCCAAAATTGTCCTCGTTCAAGGCCGCAAGGTATCCCTAGGAGAATTTTTCCGACGAGTGGACTCCAAAACGTTGAAACACTTCATTGATACTTCAATGGACACAGAGACGGTGTATGCAATTACAAATAGCACCGAGAGGTTTGTCCTGATCAAGAATACAATTCCTAAAAATGACAAATATTATGTGCCACGAACACTTACCAAAAGAACACGGATTCACTTGCGTGTTCTCAAAGAAGAACTGTCAGATATATTTGTCATTAAAGGAATAACCCTGAACCAGCTAACGAGAATGGTATCCCCCGATGTTGCTGAAAGATCCAGTACCCAACTCAACGAGGTAAACGTCAGGCACATTATGTGTGAGCTTGATGAGGACTTTGACACAATTTGCAAACACAAATCTTCATGTGGGCCCAACATTCATTTCCTTGAATTTGAGAACGGTAATCTAAACTGGCTGAGATCTCACGGATCTATTAATACACTACAAGACCACGTTCATGAAAAACAATAAAAGATTGACGATAGCGGTTTTGTCGAACACCTGCGTAACGACAAATCAGACAAGAGACCTGTATGTATTTCTGACACTCCCGGAATGGGAAAGACGGTATTGTTAGCAAAAATTGCAAATGAGCTGAATTCTGTAAACAATAACTCGCTGGTATTTTTCTTTGTCTTGCGTGACTTTGTTCAATATCTGCCAACCAATATCAAAGAAATAACTGCCGCAGAAGTTAAGAACCTTGTAACATGTCAAGTTACAACTTCAAAATTTCTGCAAAAACGTCTTCTATATATGCTGGAATCTGAAAATTGCAGACTGGAAATTTGTTTTGATGGACTGGACGAAGTCTTATATTCGCAGGTCGAAAGAGCCAAGAAATTACTAACTGTAATAAAGAACGATTTTAAGAACACCCGAATGTATGTAACGACTCGACATCACATGCGCAAAGAGTTGGAAAGAATCACGGGAGCATTTGGACTGAACATTTTGCCATTTCAAGAAAACGACCAAATCAAATTTCTGGTTGGTTATTGGAAGCTTTATTTATCAAAGCAATCATGTGCAAGGACATCCGAGGTTTTGCAGAAGTTTGCAAAACTTTGCTTGAAGACCTTGAAAGAAAATATGGAAGAGAATGAAAAGGACATTGCCGGGGTGCCACTACAATGCCGCTTGCTGGGTGAAATATATCAGGCTAGGACAGAACGTGAATTGAGTGCACAAAGCACCGAAGGGGAGGCCCTAATAAGTTCTATTTTCCAAATGTATTGCAAGCTAATGGAGTTAAGATTTCGCCGTGCTGAAGACCAACAGAATATGAAAGATGCAGCAAATTGTGGTACTGGAAAGTATGTTCGATTAGTTACCGGGGGAAAACCATGGGCAGAAACGTTGAAGGATGTACATATTGCAGCTGCAATGAGATTGATATTCCCTGATTCTAAGAGTACATTCAAATTTGTTTTGCCTGTAAACTATAAAAAATATTTAACAAAAAGGGAGATATATGATGTGGGTCTAATCGATTTCAAGGATCCGGTCAATTCAAACTATTCATTTGGGCACAGAACCTATGCGGAATTTCTCGTGGCGGAGTTCTTGGTCGATATTCTAACCTCCAAGAAAGCAATCAGAAGTAAGGAAAGGGTGTGGAATAAAATTCTTGATTTTCTCTTTCACAGCATTTTCAGATCACATACCAGAACAGAGGATTTGAGTATATTGAACAGAAAATACGACACCAAATGGACAATGAACCGTTTTGATAACTCGGTAATAACTTACTTCATAAATTCGCATCTATCAAGTGAATTCACCGAACCTAAATCCATATATAAATCCCTATTACTGACGATTACATATAGACATTTTGCAGAAACATTGATCTGCTGTACTGTTTCTAATTTTAAAAGTATATTTTGTTTCCTAACAAATTGGTATGACGATCTGCATCATGGAGGGTTCGCTTTGCCACAAGTGATATTCATTTCAGCGGCTAAATACTCAGATACAGAACTCAATCGCAACCTTCACAATTTACTACCAAAATGTTCAGAGGAATCAATTACAAATGAGGAGCGTATCATTCCCATTCTTCGATTGCTTATTGATATTGTTATTCACCGTGGAAATCATTCCCTTTTCCAGTTATTGTTTAACCGCTATCGTAAAGTAGTCGATTGGAAGAAAATATATCATGATTATGATGTTCAATCCGTTGATGATGCGATGATTACAAATCTTCAAATGTGTGAAATACTAAAACTTATTTTAGAAACTAACTTCCGTCAAGCAGATGAACTAAGGACTGCGTCGTGCCCACAGGACGACACTTTTTTCAAAAAATTTAACGTGTAACAAGCTGCACAAGATAAATCGAATTTCATTGGAAGGACTCAGTTTATCAATAGAAACTCAAGCGTGTTTAACTAGTTAAAGTTATTCAAAAAATATTGAGTCTAGGGTCTTATCATAGTTCATGGATTCGGTGAAGAAAATACAATGTGTATATTGCACGTGAGATTTTTGTATTCGTGCAATGCAATATCAAGGCAAATGCTTTTGTGTTCCATGTGTATATTCTGTCATGCTCACTCTGTTCAATAATCATATAATGTTAGTAATTAAGCAACATGAATTCAAATGTGAGCCTAACCTCATACAGAGGACAACGACAATTTAAGCCCTTGTTGGCATACATATGGCCATCTTCATTACATATTACACTCACCAGATTGTGGAAATGAGACTGGGAAAAATATCAGTGGAAATTCATACTGAAATCCAATGTCTTTTTCAGTTCGGTAAATCCGTAAACGGAAGTATTACTGGGGTAATGATGGGGATAGGATTCGTTTCAACAGTAAGGGGTACTTGGTGCTTGTTGTGGAATGGAAAATACTACCGACGTTTCCTTACTCCATTGCATAATGTTATGTTGACAATTAGTAGGCCAGTATTTGCCCGTTATTATTTTTCCTATGCTTAAAAGTTCGTCATTTTGAGATGCCTAGCCCTCTGTACTTACAATAAATATTCAAGTAAATAATAATGTACGAGTTCCAAAAACTTTAAACCCTTATTCACCAAGTAAGCATGTTTAAGTTCTGCGATGATTCATTTAAATATACCATTTATTACTGAATACAGAAAAAATGTGCTGTATAATATATTTACTTTAAAACAATACCAGTGTATTACATAATAATAAGAAATGTTTGGATTGAATTTGTAGATTGTTTGCACTTGAAGTTAATCATAACTTCAATTGTCAATCTTTGCAGCAATGAATTTGATAAACCACCGAAATCAAGACGTAAATTTAAATAAATGTGAAAGTAAAAATCAAAATAGCTAACAAGTACAACAATAGTAAATATATCGATTTTATAACATCATATATATACATTCGAAAGTGTAAAATGTTCCATCGCTCAGGGGATAATCATTTTTTCACCTAAAAATTATGTCAAACAGTACAATTCAAGCAATAAACAAATCAATATTTCTGCAGGTCCATATAACAGAAAATTAAACTGATATACTGTATTTGCCAGAGCCCGGTTAAGGCAACTTATAAGTTTTCTATTTGGTCCGTATGTAGAATGCTTTGAATTTCACTTCAGGTGTTCAAAAGTAATGTTGCTTTCATCTTTTCACAACTCGTATTAATAATTTTACGCATAAGGTTCTGCTTTTACGCCAATTTCCGAACCTTCGAAATGATGATGTATCGGGTGCGATGTGAACGAGGGTAGTTTTTCTTGGGAGAAGGAAGTCCTTGAGACTTGCCGTGCCTACGATTACCTTCGCCATCAATCACCCGATGTACAATGGACAAAGAAACGTCAAAACCTTTAGATTTTAATTGTTTTAGAATGAATTAATAATATGTACACGGGATTCGTAGTGGAAAATTCATATATTTATTATGCCAAGCTTTCGAGTAAAATCGCTACTCTTCATCAGGGCTGAATGTTTTAATGTTTTAGAATGGTTCTTTCCGAACATCCTTGCTCGGAAATGTACTTTATCAACACTTCCGGTTGCAGTAACTTTGGCATTTTA
>JAHZMV010004642.1:0-13549 GCA_027743765.1 Coecobrya sp. COE2 | reverse complement strand
TGATCACCAATTTTTAAAATTTTATTGTGAAGCATTACATTTTGTCACTAAAATGCTGATCATTGTTACTTGATACAACTGAATGAAAACTAGAAATTACTGGGTAAAATCAACTGATAAATTGGTCCAACTGTTACCGTTAGTAGACTTCATTGCTCATAAAACAAGCTCGTAAATATCTCCTATTGTATCGATACTTTTTGAAATAAAAATCTAACTGTCCATCCATTCTTCTAAACCAGTATATTTAAATATATCGTATCTTGTACCAATCAGTTAGGAAGGACCGGGTTAAAAGCATTATTTTTCAGACAAACGACGAATTTAATTTACTAAGACGATGGATATAACTACAAACTTGTAAATGGCATATGGTGCTATAATTGGTGGAATAATTGCATTATACAGAGTCTGTATTACAGACCATCTTCTACGAAACACTAATATAAATAATATGAGTTTCCACTAGGAGCATTGGGTCTTGGAAGCAGAATGAATTCTTAAGAGAAAATAAAGAAATTGACAGTTGGGATCTCACTCGGAATTCAGACGTTTTAGATATATGTATTCTGACTTATCAACATGGCACATGCGAAAAGTTAATTAAAATGATGTCCCTTTAGCAAAACCACGAAATTAAAGTGCCTAATTGAACATAAGTATGTGAATTGTGTCCCTAGCACAATAATTGTACTTAAGTAGAGTCATCTCATAAGTGAACTTGTCTCTGAATTACGAGTCTCTGAATCTCTGAGTTTTTTCGCTGTTGGATAATGTTTAATTCAATTATAATATAAATATAGGGAAAGTAATAGTTTACCTAATACGATAATATGCGAATGTGTTTTTTTTGTAATTTGCCAGACAAAGAGTTGTGTAAATACAAATACATACGATCAAATGCCAACAAAGCAAAGTTAATCCGTTGAAAAACCTATACAGAAAGAAAGAAGAGTTAATTTTCGTCAAGGACGTTTCGCTGACATGACCAATTTTAGGGGAAAAGGAGACAATTTATAAATAGTCATCGACCAACTGCATTCCTTAGTTAGTCATTGTTAAAACTAGATTGTAAGCATATATAAGTGGCATTTAACTTCTTTTATTGTACTAACGAAAGTTGAATGTCGCCGTCATTGACTCAAGTAAAAAAAAGTTGAACAAGATTTGCCCAATTCAACCTTGCTAGATATTCAATGATGTGATGATGTTGGTAAACAAGTATTCGCAGTTTGATTGATCTCGTGTTGAGTCGTTGAGTAGTATTTCTCGAATGAAATATTACGATATAATATGCGCAAAATGTCATTAATAATAAAAAGTAAAGAGACCACAGCCACAGACTAACCTAGCGGCTGACAATTTCAAAACATCTTTGAAATACAATGAAAAAGTACTTTGGTTTATTACTGCTTATTATGCATATCTGCTCATTGTATCTCACGGTCGGCTCCTTCACTGCACAGCCATCTTTAGAGAAGCTGAAGGGATTTAACAATAATTTCAAAAGAAGTTTTTTTATTTTCCTTATGAAAAAGTAGTTCAACCATGTAGACGATTTGATTTGTCTCGATCTTGAACGTTCTGTGAATATATCTTTTTTATTATTATATTATGATCATTTCTTTTATTTAATGATTGTCTCTTGTTAACCACTCGCAGGCTTCATTCAGTCAAACTTGGAATGCCACCGCCGCGACGTTGCGTTGTATGCATATGTTGTTATCATAATCACCAGCGACTTTATCCATATATTATTCATAAAATAGGCCTAACTCTTATTTTGATTATTTGACTGATTCCTCTCATTTTGCTTTATTCAGAGGTATAGTATATATCGAAGAGGACTTTGTGCACTCCCTTGACCAAATACAGGTGCACAAAGACGCTGGGATCGAAAATGTTATTTAAAAGCTACCTCGTTATTTAAAGATGTCTATAAAGAAGAACGGCGCAAGTGTTATTGCGCAAGTTTGCCATAATAATTTCCTCGATTCCTTTTGATAAAATGTACCATAGATTTTGACATGATGATACACAGTTCTTCAATTACATTGGCTGAATTGAAACTTAATTGTGATAATGACACAAATCCGTAGATGGTTCAATTCAATAGTAAATCCTATTATAATACTGTAGTAAATAAAATAAGTGCGATATTATCATATTGATAAGTGTATCTCGTCCATAAATAATCTACTTTTTTGCGTCAATCTACTAAGATTTCGTCAATAGACACAAACTTACGGACTCCACAATCCACAACCTCTTACATTTTCTATCCAAATAGTTTTTTTATAAAACGTAACATTTAAAATTCCATATTCCCAATTACACCATGTTAGCATTTTTGTTATTGATACTGGTGTTTTTTACATTTTCTTTAGGATTGAAAGAAATCATTGTTCATCACTAAATTCAATTTCAGTGTCATGCATTTAAATAGTAACGAGAGGGCAGTACAAAGAAAAATGGAACGGTTCAAATAATTTAGCTAGGCTTAAATGATATATATATGTGACATAAATTACGAAATACCATGTAATTCGAAATTTTTATCCAATGATGACAATTTTTATCCAGTGATTCATCCTCAATTAGACATATCAATTGATCTCTTTCCATACAATTAGGTTTAAAACCTTAATATGAAATTGGAAGATTCATCAAAGCTGTTGGTGAAAACCATTTTTCTCTCTGATTTATACTTCAACAAGTAGCTTATTATCCGTTGTCAGTAGGTGCCAAAAGGAACACATATAGTGTGAGTCACACTGCACACTTCAATTGGTTGGCAATTTGCTCTTTTTAAATATGTGGTGTGTGAAACAAATTGTGCTCCTATATTTTTCTCAATTGTCCAAGAAAATTGAAATAATTTCAAATGATCAAAAACTAGACGAAATGTTAACTGTTAAATATTGATCCACAAAATGTTCATAGGGAACTTAAAATGCAAAATAAGTCAGGTAAATTCGCTAAAATACATCATTGATGACTGAAAACATTTGAGACTATAAAAACTAAAAACATCATTACGTAAAGGTAGACAAGTGACGATAAATTCATAATAAAAATATAATTCAATATTACTTCCATTAAGGTAAAGGTAAACAACATGAAAAACTGTTATTACCAGAATATTAAAGGACCATAAATTACTGTAACCACATTTTTATTCATTAAAACAATAATTTGATCATAAACACACGTTTTGACATTAATTAAAATAAAACAAGTTTGCAATGCAACTGTCTGTTATTGATTTAGCAACTTTGCTGTAGGTAAAAAATTTCACTAATAACTTGAAACGCACAACCACAGGTAGTGCAGCCACCAACCAGTCCACCAAGAATACTTCAACTACTACAGATAACACATCATTATTAAAACCCTTTTGTTACAAGCGACATAAATTGCTTATGTAGTAACAGTATTCACAGAATGATTATATGGTTTAAAAAATGAAACTAGCAACATGGGCCGTATATAGGACCTGTGAGGTCGTAGTAGTGGGACTGCAATATACAGAAGAAACCACTAATCAGAGTGGCTACCTGTAAATAGTATAAATTTTAATTTTTATAATGACTCCAATCAATGTCGCTATCAAGGCAAGGTACATACATAATAAAGCTTAAATATGTAGGCATATGTATGTAATGAAATAATACAAGCTCCAAAACAGCAGAAAATTGATCAAATTGAAAATGCAACTTTAATCGATCAGTTTATTACCGGTAACCGTTTCATTAGGTTAGTAGTTTATTAATAGGTTCTTTTGTAGGTTAAATAACTATGCATATATGCGTGTGCATAAGGAACTATCATATCATGATTGATCATTTGAGTCGTTGATTTACCATTGTTTATAATCTCTAACTACTATCTCCTGCTGCATGATATGCGTAACGTTTTGGTATATTGCGTTGTGCGTACAAACAAGATATCTATTATATACTAACATGCATATATGTATAGTATTTTATATTATTGAAAAAATGATTATGTTTTATAAGCTTGAAATTGGTGGATTGACAGGTTACCCACTATAAATTGCGGATTCGTCCGTAATGCCCACAGACCAACGATCGATGTCGATCTGATGCATTTGCAAATGACCGTTGTAAAGATATGCCGACAAAGGATTTGAGATCAATGGCCAAAATCAAACACTACTACTCACCTACTAAAAATACATTACCTTGCTGGCAGATACCTGTTTTGCACCGTTTAGTTTCATTAAAAGGTGCTCTATTTTATTGTTCTAAATTGTAACAGCAAAGCTACTTTCCTCTGCTACTTATTGAACGCCAACGGTCTCCCAAATATACCTATTCCAATAAAGGTATTGCTAACTAAAGCGCACCTGTCTTTGACAATACGATAACATGAGAAAATACTATTAGACCATCATTCAGGTAGGATACTTTTATTTCGGTTTGCATTTATAATAGATAGCCTACTACTGCTTTGTAATCGTCCCACTTCCCACTTACATTTTTTATATTACTTATTATGTTGATGGAATGGACATTTTTAATGCATGGCATAAAATGTTTTGTTATGTAATATAATTTTGAATATCATGTGGAGTGGAGATCAAATCAATTTTAACAATATTATTCAAACGATTAATGAACTGTAATCGACGAAGCTTATCCGTTCATTTTATTATCCACCTCTGTCAAATAAATCGTAACAGAAAGCAATAAACATATACTATATTTGGATAGTGCAAGAGCCACTTGTCATGATAGCTGTTTTTTATTTTTTGTTTAATTAAAGTTTATATATTTTACACCAAAAATATGTTTCATATTGCCAGTTTTGTTTCGTCGCTATTCATTACTTTCACGAAGGCAAAAAATGAGCTCCGTTCTTAAACCCAACAAAATTCGATTATTAACGATTGGATATGCGTTTTTGTAAGCGCCAGACTACAGCCAAGCTACGCAAACAATTAAAACACAAGAGTCGATGCAAATCAAGTGCTTAATTCCAGCATTATTGATTAATTATATCTTAACTTATTGCACAGATAAGGAACTGATACTGGTAGGACGCTGACGCTACCTTCAACCTTATTCATTTTATGTACCTAATATGATCAGGGCGTGGTTCTTTTAACTGTAAAATTGATGTTGCACTGTTGCAGGAACTTTAGTCTTCAGATGCAACTTCATTTACTACAATGGTAGATGCATGTATCTAGTAACCCCTTTCCTAGGATCAAGGACACAATGATTTTAAATCGAAATTATTATACATAATTTTACACTTACAACTTATATTTATACATAAGACAACCATTAAGCACACTTGTTTCACAGACTTGTAATCAAATGGTAGCGTTCATTCGTATATAGGTATGTATAAATATGTTCTGTTTCGTTTTCATAAATAATGTTCACTCGACAAACCTTACAAACACCATCAATTGAAATCACGTTACTTAATGTTCATTTATGCAGTGAAAGCTGAGAAAAATGGGAAATATCTGCCGTTTGATTGTAGCAAAATTAAGAATGCCCAGCTTGATAATAACTAATAATGTATACATACCTACTCTAAGATTCCCAGTACTAATTGTAGCACTGATCATGGTGCATACTGCATATTATTAATATGTGTGCAACCTGTAGGAAAAGTTTCCCATTTTGCAACAATTTCTTTATTAAGACAATAAGTATCTTGAACCTATTATCTGACGTTTTATTACTTGCATTCCATTTTAATGACCGTTGCGAGGAATGACGAATTATGGGCGACAACGATAACTATACGATGGTCTATATATATTGTATGGGTGGGCATTGGGCATATTGCGTAAAAGTTTTTGAATTGAACACATTGTTCATGTAGGTACTTATGTATGTAGGTATTCTTTGCTTTTAGATGTTCTCTTTAAAAGCACTTTTCTGTCATTTTATGTAATTTGGAGGTGAACTAGAGCATTTGCAAACAGTGTCGACGATGTCACATTAAAAGAAATGACATTTTGTATTCTACGCTTTAAAGAATTTTCATAAATAGGATGTGTAAAATTGTAGTAAATTCAACAAAATAAATGAAGTATGCAGCGCTGTTTGTCACGGTGGGCGAAATTAGTTATGTCAGATAATATGCTGCCCTGCCCTTATAATGGATATAATGTAACTATTTTTTATAGTTTTTTGTTAATACATAATTTACAAATGTGTATATGTAGAAATGTTAAGCATTGTGAACTTGGTACTGATGAACCATTTACATGAGAATGAGAAAACCTTAATTTTATATATCTTCGATTTAATAATCTACATTTACTAAAGACAAGCGTAAGTGTATTGCGCATATTTCATAGAAGGCCTAGGAATTTTCGTTTGAGCATATTGGACAACTAGTCTTTGCGTAAGCTTTTGTGTTGGATTGTCTAATGACAGCAAGAACTTTCCCAACATTGCATTGCCATATTATTCAGGTGACAGACAGATAGTATGAGGGATAAGGATAGCTGAAGGATAACTACATAACTCGAGGAAAGACAAAAGAAAAAAAACTTTTTCGCATACTTGCTTTCTACCTCAGCTTTACATGAGATCTTAAAACTTGTATTAACACATGAGAGCATGTTCAATGTTGCTCCGACCACCGCATTATCCCCACAGAGTTTAAGTGGTTTATAATGAATTACCTAACCACTGTATTAACACTTATGTATTAACACATGAGAGCATGTTCAATGTTGCTCCGACCACCGCATTATCCCCACAGAGTTTAAGTGGTTTATAATGAATTACCTAACCACAAAAGAGACTTTTTTTAACTTTAACGATGTTTTGTAAGGTAAATGCTGTCAAACTTTAAATATCATCTATGTTTTATCTGAAGAATGCATTTAGGTTAAGTATATGACAATCTGTCTTTTTGTTCAATGGTTATAATAACCTTTATAAACACTTCCTACCAATTATATTTAATTTTATGCCTATTGTGACTCACTATTATACGCAATGATACGTATTATAATTCATTACTTCTGACAACATCGGATATATTATACTGTATTAAGTACCCATTTACTCTATTTATATATCTCTACATTTACATTTTCTTTGTTAGCAGTTATTTTTTCTGTTAAAGTTATGCAGAACCACAACAGTCACGCACACTTATGATTGTGCTTATTCGATAAATGGAGGGAAAGTAGTTGAATAAGTTTTTACCTTTACTAGTATGCAGATAAGTGGTTGCTGCTCGAAGCAATAGAACGGAGAAAGGAAGGAATTAAAATTAAATGGTAAACTATGATGCAATGGAATAAATGTCTTAATGTATTATGTAAAAGGATTAAAGTACCACTGAAGGCAAAATGGCTCAGAATCATTATGCGAAAAAATTATCCCCTATTGCATAAATGCCTTGTTCAGATACGTATCGCGTGTAGCAAAAGTATTAATGCAGCAATGCTTATTCTCTACGCATTTTCTTGCTGGAAGACGCGTTCCTCACTTTCTCCTTCCAGTCTTTCCCATTTACCCAGAAAATTAAGCGGAACAAGGATGTCAGTGCCCACAAAACCACATTCCACAATATTAGCAATTCTTTCTAGCTTCTTGTTTTTTCAAGTGATTGTACATCTGGGAATGCTATTGACCATTGGATGTGAATACTCTTTCTCTCTGCCTAGAGATATCTTCCCTAAATTATTTAGTTCAAACTCCAGAAACTTGTCTACAACT
Source organism: Coecobrya sp. COE2 (assembly GCA_027743765.1). Lineage (NCBI taxonomy): Eukaryota > Metazoa > Arthropoda > Collembola > Entomobryomorpha > Entomobryidae > Coecobrya > Coecobrya sp. COE2. The sequence goes on along the minus strand of JAHZMV010004642.1, from coordinate 5,825 downwards.
CTACTCAATATTCTCATGCCAAAGGATAACCGTATAACTCCAAGCTACCGCACAATCTTGTTCTGGTGTACGGTGTAGCAAATGAAGAACTTTCTTCATATTTTAACTCGCTCGCTGGCACTGAGGAGGTGTGTGCCGGGTGTACCTCTTCTTTCGTAATTGGTAATTCCATGAAATTTTTTCGCTCAAACTTTGAAAAATTGAAACAAGTGGGTCCAATATAATATACCTAGTTAACTTTCCCAGAGAGAATAATGGAGTGCTTAGTGGTTAGGTATAGTGAATGAAATATAAATATATGCCCAATCATTTTAAATGGACTTCTATTCGGACTTCATACTTTGGAGTAGGTTTCTTGCGCTGGCAACTTCGTTCACAAATTCCCTTTTGCATTCTATAACGGCACTTTCAGCTTTTGTGCAGCTTAGATATGAATGTATTCCGTCGGATGTAGTGACTAGAACTTGTTAGATGTTATTCTTCATGTCATACGACGTACCCTTAAAATACTTTTTGGTTTAATGGAAAGCCACATGAAAAGGATGAAACGCTTGACTGGCCATTGTTAATAATAAAACGATGAGTGAGGAGAAAGGAAAGCAACTGAAAAGTAGGCAGTACAAAATGCACTAGATTTTTTATATTAAAGTCGCCAAGTAAAAAGTCTTGCGAAACAATGAAAAACTACACTACTCGAAAAATTCTTCCAGCTCATTCAGGACTCTAACACCTGAAATGTCGAATTTGTCTTCCCTTCTTATGAAAAACGTTCCTACGAAATAATATTACTAATATCAAGAGTAAGTGCCATTGTAATGATTTAACCGGCTCAGCCAAGAGTAAGCAAAATCTCTAAAATTATTCAATTACTCACGATCTTCTAAACCGTGACAAATAAACCAGAATGGAAAAGTTAATCAAGAAACAACGTCTGTCTGGAACCAGAGATGTGCTCTTTTAAAATGAGTAAAGTAAATTATTTGTCTTTATGGTTTGGGATCTAGAAGGAGTAGAAGCCGTATCGGCAACTGTAAACAAATTGCAATAAAGGGAACGGACCTTTGAATTCTAAATTAAAAATGTTCTCATGGTCCATGGTGCACATATGAGAATTACCTTTCATATAATTTCTCCCCTTTGTCTTTCGTTAGAGTGGCTTTTTCTTTGAAATAGTAGGCGGATCAAACTTTGATCGAACTGTCCAAGAATTCGGAAATAAATGAAAATGGATGGCCAAACCAACAACGCACTAACCTTGCGATCATTGTTGGGTGCATTTTTATATATTTACCTACTTTGTGTATGTATCTCTGATTGTAGGTAAAATTAGTCCAGTGCAGTTGTATTTTTTAAAGCTACACGGAATGCATTTTTCATTGTGGAGAAAAATGGTGCCGTCACAAGATCTCAGACAGGGAAACACCTACTCTTTCGCGTGATACATGGGCTACAAAAGTGTTCATGCAAGATTGAGCTGAACTGATCAACATAAAGCCAGTATTTGTAAGGATAAGGATATTATACCGCAACACTAATTTACTTGCGATGTGCATAAGCAATGGTATATATTATAGTTTGTTATAAGAATGACTTTCAATAAGGAGTTTAAGGGTTCACGGGCCTTGAATCTGTTAACGGCATGAATGAGAGGAGCTTAACCAGACTGCTTAAAATGTGACGAGTAGTACACATATTGAATACGAAAGGTTGTAATGAAATTGGGAGTAAAAGAGGCAAAGTCCATTTTCCATTTCATCAACAAGATCATGATCTCTCTCGGTATCATCCTTTTCCATCCGGGGCCTAGAACTTTAAACAGCCTGGTAGGCAGTGCCTACCTTGTTCATAAATGAGCAGTAAAGCATCCTCACAACAACTCTCTTCCTCAAACCTCAAAAATGGAAAAGTGGTCACCCCATTACATACAAGAAGAACATTTCAAGCAAATGATCATCATATGGCATGCTTTCTAATGTACATAGATAATGCAATTTACCAAGAAAATGCACACACAACTCACAACTGACAGAGTAAGGGTCAGAATAACTTTTAGCCCTTTAGCGGTTCATATGTATGTATCTTTTAATGCGTTATTCGTGAAAAAGGAGACAAAGTGGAAATATATGGTACCCTTTCCCTTAATTTTCTTTTTGTGTTGATGATGCAGTGGCGGAACTGTGGAGGCGTGTTCCAGTAATTTATTTTCTATTCCACACAACAAAAATGTTCGCATACTGAAGCAACAAAGACAAGCTAAAAATTCAAGATGATTCGGGAAGAGTATGGTAGACCTATCCTAATCTCATTTTATTTATTCCTTGGATAACACCCACCAAACCGTATTCTATTTGGTAACGTACAGGAGGCGGAAACTAATCATTCTCTCTTTGTAAACTAACCTAGTTTTATGTGATCGTAATAATACCAACAACTAAGGATTATTCTATTTATGCGTCACGTTTGTTTAGAGCCATTAGGTCAGGGAAAACTGTTGGAATGGTTGCTCTCTAAAAACAAAGGAAATGAGGAAAACAATGAGAATATAAAAATGAAAACGATATCTTTTGGATACTTTCATTAATTTCATGCACCTAATTTTATTAATGAGTTTATATCCAGTTCATTTTTGTGTTCATTATCAGATTCTGGAAGCAGATTGTGGACGAATTTAAGGTTCATTATTCATAATCAGAAGAATATTTGGAGAGCACTTGGGAGGATCTTCCTATAAATCCTTCTCACGAACTACCAGGTTAAAAAACCAAAAAATACTGGTCATTCTGTCTATAATCTAGAATACTCAGGGAAAGTCATACATAACCACACTTCCTGTATTTATGCATTTCTCGTAAACCACAATGCAATCACCAACCATAAAAGAAAACTTAAATAAGTGCTTGTTACTAAAACTTGAGTCATTCTACAAAAAATAGTTTACTCTGGCTAGTCAAAATTCATGAAACATTTATTTAAATAAGACGAGTAGTCACTTTAATGTAAAATCAAAGAAATTAGCGGTTTACTGCGATGATGCAATTTCATTTGTAATTCTGAGAGACATTGATTTTTTTGCTTAAGTATACATAAATTGAATTTTTATTCAATAGAAAGTGAATTGAGCCTTTCGTCTGCTGCTTAAATTTGCCAAAACATCTTCAAAAGTCTTGAATGCGGATTGTTTTCCGAAGCGGTATTACTTGAGTCTCGTCGATAGAAATAGTAATCATTTTGACATTGATAGCATCCTCCAGCTCAAGTTGGTTTCTCTGAAGACTCCGTAACACAATATTCGCTTCAATGATACTTCTATTGATCTTGGTCATCTGCTCTGTATTATCTTCAATCTCACGAATAAGTCGAAGTTGAACTGGATCCCTGTTGTGAATAATAAAAGTAAAATGGAACTGCTTATGTTCTTTTTAATGTAGCTTCCATTCACTTGTCTTGCATGCTTCCAATTCAGATAAGATGAATTTAACCATATAAGAATATCGAACGCTTGGAAAACCAATTTAAATCTAATCAAATTCACATTCTTCAGTCGTTATCCTACTTCTTGCATGAGAAAAAGGGAAAAAATCGATTTAAACCTTTCAAATGGAGCTCTTTGTTTTTGAGTGGGTTTGATTTGATAAAACGAACAATAATGTAATGTATCCGATAAGTCGCAATACTATTGAAACGCTTCAATGATACCGCTAAATATTAACATGGTTTGGATTTGGAATTGCTTTTAGTTTTATGAAAATAGCATGGGAAAAAATGAGTCCAGATTATTCATTTTGTTCAACATAAAAATGGATTTTCCTTGATACATATTTTACTTGTCTGCGAAACTGTATGCTATAGGCCCATGTAAAATATTGTGGCCCATGAAAAAGAACAAAGAAACTGATAATTTATTTCGCTTACCTGACGAGTTCTTGGCTTGGTCGCGTGCTACGTACAGTAAGCCGAGTTTCTGCCAGAGCCACAGCTCCTTGCTTTTCTTCCATCGCCTTTGTCAATTTACAAATGGTACTGTGCATTTCACGAACTTTTGCAGTTTGCTATTTAAAGATCAATTTTATGTCCTTATTTAAACTCTGTATGTACTTATGTATATATTTATAGGTCTGTAGCGGATATGATTTAACAATAGAGTGTTTGCTTACAACGGAATGTTCATCTTGGAGCTTTGCTTTAGCTTCAATGGTAGCTTTTAGTTGTTTCTCGAAAAGGTAATTTGTCTCACATATGAGAGTACGCAAATCCTCTGAAATCTGCCGGAGAATACTATCGACTTGCATGCGCATTTGACGAGATGCATTAATCACCTTTTCTGAATCAAATTTCGCTTTCTCCGTAATGCTTTCCCAGTCTGCTTCCGAAATGTTGCTAAATATTCCATAAAATAGAATCAGTGAGTTAAAAAAGAGAAAACCATCTTCTACTAGGTTCTTAGAATGCAACAGAGGCGGAATAAGAAATTCTAAGTTCATCTTTCTACGTTGTCACAAAAAGCTTCGTTCATGATGCATATTGCATACTGCTGAACTTTTAGGAAAATTCTATAGTACGAAAATAATTCAATTTGAAAAACAGAACAAGAAATAAATTGAAATTTTTTGTCTTTACAAATTCAATCCTTATTCCTGTTTTTATAGGAATTCATTGTAAATATAGTCTTTTTATCCGCCTGCAATTTCTGCATACTTGAAATGGAATAAATACCTAGTATTTTGACATTTTTTATCATGACAGTTTCGCAACTCATCGTTAGGCATATTATGTAGTTTACATCAATTTCACTACCTGTACTCTATATGGCAAGCTCCACATTGACGCTGAACAATGGATCGATGTTCATTCAATTCGTGAGCCATTTTATCAATTTCCAGAGCTTCATTTTTCTCCCTTAGCTGTCCACCAAGCCCGAAAGCCGTTTTGCGGAGTAGTCGGATCTGCTCTGTGCAGTATTCCATGTTCCGTTTGAGACTACTTTGAATCCCTTCAACTGCTTTCATTTCGTGCAAAACCTGTTTCTGGGCTTCATCGTGAACCATATCAATTCCCTTGCGACAGTCCCTGCACAGATTTTATTTAGGAACATGCTTTAGCTTCGAATGACTGACAATGATATTCAAGCTTGAAAAAGTAGACTTTTTAGCAAGTTACAGGTAAACATAAATATGATGTACCTCAAAGTTAGAATTTGCGAATTGACTTGCAATATGTTACACAACCCAGTGTTCAGCGCAGTTTCAAGCCGCTGGCGGTAAATGGTCATAGCGTCAATTTCGTTATTGATGTTTCCGAAATTTGTTGCCAGCTCATCTCTCCAGTGCGACATGTCACGGAATCTTTGTCTAAATTCCCAATCCACATCTTCTTGTCCTTGTTGGGTCACTTCTTGGGCTTCATCAATTACTCGGGCAGCCTCTGCTTGAAGTTGCTCGCTCGCCATCTGGTCGTATTGGGCAGCATCTCTGGTTAGAACGGTGGCGAGTGCCCATTCCTCATGAGTGAATCGTGGAGGCGGTCGTACAATATTTGGAGCTCTTTAGAACAGGGTTTGTCGTTAGTAAAGCAAAAATACATAGGAAGCATTTTGTATGATAGAAGCAACGTAGTAATTGTCAAAAACGCAAACCGTGAAATCCATCCTTGAGATGTAGCACAATCATCAACTCCGAAACGGGTAGGTGGGCATTTCACAGGAAGCTGATTACAAGATGATAGTGGTACGTAGGTTGGAGCTGGAGGGGGAGTTGGAGAGGGACAAGGCCCTGCACAAGGAGCACAGCCACCACAGCTCATTTTATGGGTTGTATGGAGGTTCGAAA
>JAHZMV010004641.1:0-14315 GCA_027743765.1 Coecobrya sp. COE2 | reverse complement strand
TGTGACAAAAGCAAACGATCAAACTGAAGTTAACGTGAAGTGTATGCTAAGTTGGTTCTACGAAATTGCTTGTGGAATGGAATACCTTGGAACAAAACACGTTGTCCATGCGGACTTGGCAACAAGAAACGTTCTTCTGACATCAGAGAAAAAGGCAAAGATCACTGACTTTGGTTTATCGCGCAGAATGTACAATTATACTAATTATATTAAAGAAGGGCAAGAACCACTTCCTTGGTCTTTAAATTTGGTTAGCATATGGATCAGGAAATTTTAATTTATTAATTTTCAGATTTTAGTTACAACCAGTTTAACATATTTTTTTAACTTTCAGGGGACAATCCATATCCTGGAATGTCATTGACGACGGAATTTGTAGATAAGCTAACAAGTGGGTTCAGATTGAGTTGTCCACCGATGGCAACGCCGGAAATGTATAGTTCATACAATAAAACCTAGACACAAGTATTTTATCATGGGCTATTTAAAAATTTTAATTTATTAATTTTTAACAGTTTCAGTATAATGGAAAGCTGCTGGTATTTGAATCCTGCCGAAAGACCAACTTGGAATGTCATTGACGACGGAATTTGTAGATAAGCTAACAAGTGGGTTCAGATTGAGTTGTCCGCCGATTGCAACGCCGGAAATGTATAGTACATACAATAAAACCTAGACACACGTATTTTATCATGGGCTATTTAAAAATGTTAATTTATTAATTTTTAACAGTTTCAGTATAATGGAAAGCTGCTGGTATTTGAATCCTGTCGAAAGACCAACATTTGTAGACCTGAGGCAGCTTATGGCAGATCTAATGAAAGCTACGTCAGAAGCGATCCATTGAAGAATAGTGTATTAATAAAGCCGGTTTATCAATATAGCAGGCAAGGTACATTTTAGCAGGCCTATGATGCTTATCATTTTCCGAAATGATCAATGGAGTCCCTGTGGTAATATTCTGGCAATATCTGACGGTTTATCTAAGGTCTGGTTAACCTTACACAACAGGACAGTTATGTTAAAGTTGGACACTAGGAGAGAGAAAACCAATACGTCGAAATCTATTTTATATTTTATGTGTGTTCCGACGGTTTCTGCATATATACACACTGTTTTTTAATCAATATGCTCATTATGTATGCCTTTTTATGGAAACGGTATATATGAATGAATGGCAGGCAATTATTAGTTATTCAGGGAAATGTAAAACTCAATCCTAGTTGCGTAACCGGAAATGAATATATACTGTCCATTGAATGTAAAACTCTACACGGTATTTCGGATTTGACTGTAATTTTTGTGTATCATATTTTTTATCACCTTTTAAAAGTTTTATATTTTTGAAGTGTCAAGGAAATGAGTAATGTAAAATGAACCCAAATACAACACTATTATATGACTTTAGTCATCGTTAATTTTAATTATGGAATCATTGACATATCAAATAAATCACACAAGAATTTTTGTTGCTAACTTCCACAGGAAATATTCAGACTCTGGTCATACTAAATGAATTACTAATTGTGACTCACGTTGCTTTATTCATCATCCTATTCAAGATAAATGTTATTATCCGCTTGTGCGTCATTAAAAGATAATTTATTCATAACGTGTTATCTCTGACACTTTTGGCAGGGGTTTGTACATAATTTGTATGTACTAATGCATTTAGAATGTTTCATCCCATAAGATAAAATGCTTGATATCATTAACCTGCAACGCCTGAACGGACATGAACTAATTGTACATCAGTTTCCCATCGGCTTCCTATCTTCCTAACTTTCTCGCTTAAAAAATTAAAAATCGAGATGTTACTTAAAACTAAATTTCGTTTATAATATTTTAAAAATAAATCTACTTGTAATAATTTATTTTTAACCATGACGTTCCATAAGTGTTTTGTAAAAATCCTAGTGCTACTATATTTGCTTGCAAACTTTTTCACCGTAATTCACTGCTTTGAATTTGATCAGAACAATGTTGCCGTTTATTTCGCGCCTTACGTTAAACGGGGAGGGACTACAATTGGCAAGCAATCCCTTGAATATTCTATCACCTTTGAAAACATCAAAACTATGCTGGAGATTATTTCGGGAAGGTTCTCAAAAATCTTCACATGTGGTTCCAGAACATTAGATAGTAAACAAATATTTCTAAAGTACAGTACAACAATTATTTTCTCATGAGATTTTACAGCTAAAAGATTTGTCTGATGAACATTGTTTTAATTGACAGGAAATTATTTACGCCGCTTTACGTACTACAGCGGTTCTTGGCCAGAGGTTTATTCTGCGGAGGCTGCTGCCGTGATCAACAAACAACGTAACACTACGGCACTTACCCTTACTGTTGGCATATCATCAGATGAAACGGACATAGCAGTGGGTTTAGAAAGTGTTGACATAGCAAATAGTATTTTTCCTGGGACGGTGGAAAGTGTATGGCTGCGGTATGCTACTTGGTCTGAACTTGACACAAGAAATATGTTGAAATATCTGAAAGGTATAAAGCACGCTGCTTCACTTTTGAACATAAAAGTTGGATCCAGACTGAACTGTAATCGTGTCCAGGACGAAAAAGATAACACCCTATTACACCTTAATATTGAAATTCTAAACCAAGTGGATTTCGTTGTATGTGATGTAAATATGGGAGATGTATTGTATGAAAAGGGACCGGAGCAGGGATTCCTTTATACCGCAGACATTTGCTCAAGATACCAAAAAGCTGTGCGAAAGTTCAAGCCAAGTGCAAATGTGATGTGCACAGCTAAATTGACAACAGCTGAACAAGATGATTGGCAGAATTTTGAAAATCAGCGGATATACTGGGAGAGAGCCAGTGAATGGGCGGCAAGTCAAAAGACAACGATGATTATGAAGGAAGCATTCGATCATGAGATAAACGGCCTTACGGAAGACTCACACATGGGATGGTGGAGACTTACAGAAAACTCGAAAGTTGATACCCCGGACGGATATCTTGAAAAATCCACTGGTAAAACTTCAAGCATATTTTGTTACAAATACTTACATGGTTCAAGTCAAACGATAAAATATGTAGTTTAATAATTTTAAATTTCAGGTATATCTAGTATTGTGAATAATAATAAATCAGGAACCCCATACCCGAAACTAAACAGAACTATTTTTAAAAACGACGAACTCGGAGTTGAAACAAGTAAATTTGCTGTTAGATTTACTCCTTTTGTAAAATCCGGGGTAAATCACAAACCCAACGGGTACTATAGATACACATATGATGACGTCAGTACAATGATGCAGGTCGTATCAGGAAAATTTTCAAAGATATTTACAACTGGTGTGGGATCAAACAATGGTAATAATATATTCGTTATTGTCGCCTGAGTAAACACAATCACCATGTACCAAGTAGTAATAACCAAAATGAACACATTAACTTTCCAGATTACTATTTCCGCAACTTGACTTACTACAATTCATATACAATCGCGTATTCTGCTGAGGCTGCAGCTAATGTGAACCGGAAGTTGGTGAGCAGGAATCTCACAGTTGTCGTCGGAATAAACCAAGGTTTTCTTTCCAAGAGTTTAGAAACTGAAGTGGCAGTTGCTTTAGAAAGTGTTCAAAAAGCAAACAATATATTTCCTGGAACCGTGGAAGGTATATATTTTCGATGGCCGCTTGAATCTTCAAATGATGGATTACAAGTGGTGGAGCAACTAAAAGTTGTACGAATTCCTGCACAACTTCTGAACATTAAAGTTGGCGTTATAATAAATTGTAAGGAATTTGTTAACTCGCAAAATACCAACCTATTTCAAATTCAGCAAGAAATGGTGAATCTTGCAGATTTTGTAATTTGTCCCGTAACCCCACAAGATTCAGTGGCAGAATTGGGTCCTGAGTTCTCATTCCGTACTATATTCCACACATTTTTAAGTCAGAAAATTGCGGTTCAGAAGGTTAACTTTCAAGTAGACGTCATGTTGGAGACTTTTTGGTCTAGCTCTGGTGAAAGACAGTGGCAAACCACAGAAAACTTGGAGAAATACTGGAATACCGCGAAAACATGGGCAGATAATTATAATGTAACGATACTAATGGCTGATGCCTTTGACAATGATGTAACTGGCATGACAAATATGTCGAATTTGGGATGGTGGAGATTAAAAGACAATTCCAAAATAAACTCACTTGACGGTTACCAAGAGAAGTTCTTAGGTGATATAGGTACTCAAAACATTTTATAATAAATAAGATGCTAATATTTTGGAATATTTCACGCATTTTTTATATTAACTTCATAGGTGCTGTGACTAATGAGATAGATACAACAACTGAGATACTTGAATCATCGACGGATGTAGGCTCCGGTAAAGTAAAAATACTGAATATAGTTTGAATTATATTATGACTCATGTATACACAGTTTGGTAGAACGTAACTGGTTACCTTTACTCTTTTAGGAACCACAAATAATCCAAACAATTTAAATAATCCATCGTACGTACAAATCAGCCTATCAGGATTCATAGCATTAATAATTGGTAGTGTTCTTGCGATTGGTGGCTTAATCGCTGGAGCTGTGATCTTTGGCCTAAATAAAACACAAAATCGTCTAAACTTTAACTCGGTAAGTAAAACTGAAAGTGATGTCCAACCTTTAACGGTAATGTTTATTGAAAACGATACTGAAACACTTTGAGTTCTTGTTAAATGTAAATGCAGGCTCATAAGTTTCACCTATTAACAAATATATAAATGGATTCTAAAATATTTTTATAAAGCAATAGTTTATGACGCAATTATTTTACATTATCATTTTACTATCTGCATCCTAGTATTAGTGGATAAGACTGCCTATTTTTTAAAACTGTTTTTTGTACTACATATGTAAGTCTAACTCAAATAAAATTATCGAATAAATAATTTCTTATTATTATAAACAGTATGGTGGCAGATGAGACTTATCATTTTTCACAAATTTCATTTTCAGTGGAACCATGCAAAAGCTTCATTCAGTTTTGTATTATGCCTTCTTTGAAATCACAGGCTGAATGACAATCCATCGATATTGAATTAGAGCATGCTGCTTGTCAGAAAATTAGGAAATGATTGCTTTATTCGTTGGTATTACTTGGTTTAGAATATGTTTTAAAAAATGAGCAAACAATGATACAAAAACTGTAAATATACCTTGTTTTTATGATAATGATGTAATTATTAGTTATTAAGAGAAATTAGAGAATATAAAAGACAATCGAAGTTACGTAACCGGAAACAGCACTGAAGACTGTACAGGTAATTCGAATGTGACAGTATTTATTATGAGTCACAAGTGTTATCAACTTGTAAAAGTTTTATTTTTTGAAGTGCCAAGGAAATGAGTAATGTAAAATGAACCAAAATGAAACCAAATATAACATTGTTATATGAGATTAGTCATGGTTAATTTTAATCATGTAATCCAACGCCTATAAAATTAAACAAACACGAATTTTTCGTGCTATTTAAATTTGCCACAAAATGTTCCACAAGGAAAATTCAGACTCTGGTCATATTAAATGAATTACTAATGGTGACTCAGATTGTTTAACTCACCATCCTTTCCAAGGGAAATGTTATTATCCGCTTGTGCGTCATTAAAAGATAATTTAGTCAAACCTGTTATCTCTGACATTTGTGGCAGTAGTTATTACATAATTTATATGTACTAATGTATGTAATTTGTACGTGATATCATTAACCTTCAATGTCTAAAACATTTGGATTAGGTTTACATTACATCAGTTTCCCATCAGCTTCCTTTCCTTACATAACATATTCGCTAGAAAAATTTAAAATATAGAGGATACTTAACCTTACATTTGAGTTATAATAATTTAAAATTGAAGCTGATTGTAATACTTTATTTTTAATCATGACGCTCCATAAGTGTATTGTAAAAGCACTGCTGCTACTATCTTTGCTTGGAAACGTTTTCAACCTTATTCACTGCTTTGAATTTGACCAGAACAATGTTGCCGTTTATTTCACGCCTTTTGTTAAACGCGGAGGGACTACAATTGGCAAGCAATCCCTTGAATATTCTATTACCTTTGAGAATATCAAAACGATGTTGGAGATTGTCTCAGTAAGGTTTTCAAAGGTTTTTACATCTGGCACTGGAGCTCTAGACCGTAAATTAAATTTTCTATTCAGAGCGTTAAACATGTTTGCGTGACAATTTACAACTAAATCAATTTTTGATGCAGAATTTTTAAATTCACAGGGGAGTACATCTACCGTTCTACGTATTACGGTGGATGTTGGCCAGATGTCTATTCCGCGGAAGCTGCCGCCATAATTAACAAGGAACGAAACACTACAGCTCTCACTGTTGAAGTTGCTATAAATCAAAGATTTATTTCTAAATCATTTGAGACAGATATTGCAGTGGCCCTAGAAAGTGTTGATATAGCTAATAGTATTTTTCCTGGGACGGTAGAAAGTGTATGGCTGATGTTTGCTAAATTGTTTGAAGATGATACACGAAGTATTTTGAAATATTTAAATGGTATAAAGATTGCTGCTTCACTTTTAAACATAAAAGTTGGATCTAAACTAAACTGTGGGTGTATGGAGAAGCAGAAAAATGATACACTATGTCGCCTCCATATTGAAATTTTAAATAAGGTCGATTTTGTGGTCTGTGATGTGAGTATGGGAGATGTTTTGTATGCAAAGGGCGTAGAAGAAGGCTTCCGACTTACTGCAAACTTTTGCTCAGGAAAGCAACAGGCTGTGCGAAAGTACAAGCCCGGTGCAAACGTGATGTGCACAGCTAAATGGACAACGGCCGGAGAAGACGAATGGCAAACTGTAGAGAACCAGCGGAAATACTGGGAAAAAGCTAGTGAATGGGCAGCGAGTCAAAACACAATGATGATAATGAAGGAAGCATTCGACTATGAGATAAATGGTCTTACGGAGGACTCACACATGGGATGGTGGAGACTTACTGAAAACTCGAAAGTCGATACCGCTGACGGCTATCTGGAAAAGTCCACTGGTAACCATAAAATATATTTACATTCCTAGTATTGTTCAGGTAAAACGATAATACGTGGAGCATTCAAATTTGAATGGCCTTCACCAATAAGAGGATATCTCAGAGATAGACAAATGAGCATCATTCCAATTTCCTGTGTAGATAAAGATCACCTTCTTCTTTCAAATAAAAAAACGACTCATGACTTTATCCCCAGCTAGTCAAAAGTTATGGGTAATTAAACAGCATCATCAAATTTTCAACGAAATTTGTAAAGGCAAATTTAACATTGAGAAAATGCGCATGCTGCCCTCCATCATTATTCGCTCTGTTACCCCCAGAGTGATTTTTTCCTTGGGCAAATGAGCCATGTATATGACACAGGAGGCATCTACCATCAACCAGTTAACAAGCGAAGGTCACAACTTTTCTTGGTTTCTGGAAGGGAGTACACAAAAGATCCGCGAATGAAAATTACGGCAACGCCTACGTTGGGGACCAATATCTAGAACCCAACTGAAGATATACAATGGAGTTTTTTTTGTAAAGTAAGGAGACTGACTGCGAAATACTGCATATAAACTTTGGTCAGCCTAACACTTGCTTACATTGAAAAATGTGGGGGGAAATCGCATGATGGTTTATGGCTAAATCATGACAATGATCCCGCTCATATATCACGGATCACCGAGGACGAGGTTTGCCAGTTGGGGTTTAACCAAGGCAGTCATTTTTCTTCCAGACCTTACCTTACATCATGTAATAACTTTCTGTTTCTAAATTCGAAAAACTGTCTGCGTCGGATGCCATTATATGATGATAATTTGATTTAAAAAAGCCTCAAAGTATCATGCTGACTTTAGCATGTGTAGCTTTTGACTGGAAGTTGCTAACGTCGTGACCGTGGTGTCCCAAGAAAGCCGAAGGTTGTGTTTACATGCCATGAAAATGTTGAGAATATTCCATGCCCAATCTCTGAGATATCTTCTGATTAGTGAAGGCAACTCAAATTTGAATGGCCCTAGTATATTCAAACAAACTATTTCAGGTTTAACTGGAATTGCTAACAGTAATCATTCAGGACATCCATACACGAAACTAAACAGAACTATCTTTAAAAACGACGAACTCGGAGTCGACACGAGTAAATTTGCTGTTAGGTTTACTCCGTTTGTTAAATCGGGGGTTAACGACAAACCAAATGGATATTATAGGTACACATATGATGACGTCAATACAATGATCCAACTTGTATCTGGAAAATTTTCAAAGATTTTTACAACTGGAGTTGGATCTAATAACGGTAATGTTTGTTTCGTTATTGCAGAGTAAACACAGTCAACAATATATATGTACATATCATTTACAAGTTGTAATATAAATGAAACCATGTTTCTTTCCAGATGACTACTTCCGAAATCTAACTTACTACAATTCATATGCCATCGCGTATTCCGCTGAGGCTGCAGCTCATCTGAACCAAAAGTTAATGAACAAGAATCTCTCAGTTGTCGTTGGTATTAACACAGGTTTCCTGTCAACGAGCTTAGAAACTGAAGTAGCTGTTGCTTTTGAAAGTGTTCAAAAAGCAAACAATATATTTCCGAGAACCGTGGAAGGTATTTATTTTCGATGGCCCCTTGAATCTCCAGAGGATGGTCTTCAAGTCATAGAGCAACTAAAGGCGGTCAGAATTCCCGCGACGCTTATGAATATTAAAGTTGGTGTACTTATAAATTGTAAGGATTTTCTTATCTCGAAAAATATCACCCTCCTTCAAATACAGCAAGAAATGGTGAATCTTGCGGATTTTGTAATTTGTCCCTTGACCCCTCAAGACTCGGTGGCAGAATTGGGTCCTGAGTTCTCATTCCGTACTATATTCCACACATTTTTAAGTCAGAAATTTGCGGTGCAGAAGGTTAATTTTCGGGCAGAAGTTATGTTGGAAACTATGTGGTCTAGCTCTGGTGAAAAACAGTGGCAAACAACCGAAAACCTGGAGATATACTGGAATACTGCAAAGGACTGGGCAGAAAATTATAAGGTGACCGTAATTATGGCTGAGGCTTTTGACAATCAGATTCCTGGCATGACTAATTCATCTAGTTTGGGGTGGTGGAGATTAAAAGACAATTCTAAAATAAATTCACTTGATGGTTACCAAGAGAAAATCTTAGATGATACAGGTACTTCTCAAAATATTTGTTAAAATTTTTATGTTAATCTGTATGTTGGTATATTTCAAGGAAATTTTGGTATTGACTCTGTAGATACCACTACTGGTAAAATGGAATCAACTACTGAGATGGCTGAATCAACGACCCACGCAGCTTCTGGTACGATATAATACATTAAAATATTTTGAGGTATGCTTCGTGTATATACAATTGTTGTACAAAGTATCGATTTGATTTTACTCTTTTGGGAACGGCAGATAAACCACAAAATACAAAAGATCCGGCCTACATACAATTGAGTCTACCGGGGTTCATAGCATTAATAGTTGGGAGTGTTGTCGCAATTGGTGGCGTACTTGTTTGTACTGTGATCGTTTTCCTAATTCGAAGACAAAATAATCGAAACTTTAACTTGGTGAACAGAAATGAAACTGATGGTCAGTCTTTGAGAGATATGCTTATCGGAAACGATAGAGACACACTTTGAGTATGTGTTTCATATAAAACCGGATGCAAAGATGTTATCGATTAATAAATATGTACCCTAATGGCAACCTATGATTTATATATATATGATAAGTATATACCGCAATGTTTTACATAATTATTGCAGTCTGCAACCATATTTTGGTGGATTCGATTGCCTGTTTTTCAAAACTGCTTTTTGTACACAATTTATTTATAAGGCTAATCCAAATAAAATTAAAATAAATGATTTCGTGTTATTACAATATTATTCATTACTCATGTGTTAAATTTTTTCTGATTAGATATTGTAGTGTGATAGGCACTGCATTGTCTCCGATCAGCCATATCATTTTACATTTCATTGACCCCATGCAGCAATTCTATCCATTTTATCTCATGCTTTATTTGAAATCACTCTCTAAATACTACTCAACCGATATTGAATTTAAACATTTGTCCTGTCAATACTTATCCATGAAATGATTCATTGATTAGTTTATATAAAGCTCTGCTTAGAATGTATTGTAAATAATGGCTCATGACAAAAATGGTATACGCTTGTATGTCCACAAATATTTGGTGTGCAGATAATTCACATATTCAGTGAGTTATTAGCTTCTGACTGGCGCCATGGATAACCAAATCTTTATAGAATGTGAAGTAGCATCTCTACTAGAAAACACAGTTTTTCCAATTAACGGATAAAATCATGTCACAATCAGAATAAATTTCTGTTTGATTAACAAACATGATGAGATTTATCGTAAACATATATCACTGTTTCCTGTTTGTTGAAAAATAATTTACGTGATCAACACAAACAGTGTATGGTTCAATATTACAAATATTTATAGTTTCTCCTTCCTGTTTTCTAGTCACAACCGAAATAAAATTATCGATTAAATAATTTCTTATTATTGTTGTATCCATTACTAATAATTTGTATGTTAAGCTTCTGCTGATTATAGTGGAGTGATAAGCAGTTCATAGAGACCGATAAGCTTTATCATTTCTTGTGAGTTTTATTTTCAGTGGAGCCATGCAAAAACTTTGTTTTGTGGCATCATTAAGTTTTATAGCGCGGAAAGACCAACATTTGTACTTGAGGCTATACAGTGTATTCGAATGGTAGTTATTATGCATCACACGTCTTATCAACCTATAAAGGTTATAATTTGGCAAGGAAATGATTGATGTAAATAAAATAAAGTCAACGAAAATATAACATTATTATATGACTAACAATTCAATACTGTTATACCTAGAATTAGTCATCGATGAATGTAATCAGCCAATAATACTCTTACTAAATTAACCAAACAGGAATACTTGTATCTAACCTTGTCACAAAATATTTCATAAGGAATATTCAGACTGTCGTCACATTACATGAATTAATCACTTTGAATCACCTTATTGAAATCATCATACACTTCATGGTAAATGTTTTTGTGGGCTAATGCGTCATTAGAAGATAATTTACTCAAAAATGTTATCTTTGACACTTGTGGCAGCAGTGTTTGAATAATTTGCATGTATTAATATATGTAAATACTTTTATCCCATTAGATAAAATTCACGGTATCTTTAACATTAAACGATTAAAACGATATTGATTAATTTCAGATTGCATTAGTTTCGCAACTGCTTCCGATCAACATACAAAATACTTTCTTGACAACTCAAAAACCTGAGAATTCTGATTCTGATACCGCATCTCACCCTTATTCTGTATTGACCATTTACAAAATTGCATTTATGTCAGCGACATGACAGCTTGTTGAAGCAAACTAGTTTCTTTTGTGATTTTATGCAGAAGAGTTATTATCCTCCTTTAGCCGTTAGTTTTGATAGTCAAAAATGTTGAAAATTAAAATCATTCGTTTATACCCAGTTTTATTTCTCAGTTTTTTATCATTACTCGACAACAGTCATGGCTATACTTGTTCCACTCCAAATGAATGGATGGGCATTGAATCGGACCACGTTTCTGCGCAGAACTACATACCAGGAACCAAATGGCCCAAGGGAGTGGTCAAATATCACATTAATTCCAGTTTGGAAACAGAGGACATAAAAGAGGTATACCTTGCATTTGAAGAATATCACAAAAAGACATGCATTCGATTCGAGCCATACCAATCGGGGGATCCTAACTACACAAGTATTGAACTAGATAACAATGTGTGTGGAAGAGGTCACATATGCATGAGAGGTGGGTACCAGTATGCAAGGTTTGGTAAGGATTGTCGTAAAATGACCACTGTGATTCATGAGCTTGGACATAACCTCTGCCTTGGACATGAGCACCAACGTCATGATCGAGACAGCTATATCACTTACGACGGATGCAAAAAATCTGACACCACTCAAATAGAAAAGCAAATGGGTAAAATTTCCAGGGGTGTGTACGACTACTACAGTCAAATGCATTATGAATGTGGAGATTGTCGTTTCGGCGGTTGGCCAAAATCCGACATAATCAAAAAGTGTGGTCCTCAGATTAACCCAGGCTTGAGCGTGTTTGATGCCGATTATATTAACGAGATGTATGACTGCCAAGGCTGTTTTCGTCACCGATGGATACCAAGTGAGGATTTTGGACCCGAACACATGTAGAATCTTCACTCTATAAATTTATGGAATATTTATAACCTCAATATTTCATTATACATATGCCGAGGCAGCTTTAATGGTGGAGTTAAAATTGGAACTTTCAATTCAACCGGAAATGTTTGTACCATTTCGCATGACGACTCATACCAAGATCAGTTAACGAGATTTGAAATCTTTACAGTTTCCAGGCGGTTTGAAGGATTCAAGTAGTGAATATTACCTATTAAAAATGGTTGAAGGTATGCCAAATCATCCCAATACAAATCTTGTTGTTGCCGGCTACTTTCCTCCAAAGGATGAAATTGAACCAGAAAACAGACTCGTGGGTGCATATCAATTGGTTGATCTTGAAAATCGATGCCTCAGGGATCCCAAAGCTAATCCTACTACCCTACGAAATGTGGGTTCAGCGAAATTTAAATATGCCGCGAAATTCTTTCACAATTTCACAATCTGCAATGAAAAAAATGAAAACAGCCGCACCTACGCTCATCTTGCATGCCGAAGTAAGACAAGACACAATTGTGATTTTACATGGTTCTTAGCTCAAACAAGCCTTAATATGAGAGTATTAATTTATAATTTAAATATTTATTTCTTTGCAGACACGCATTTAAAAGATTTCGGACCTAATTTAGATGAAGATATTTACACCAACTGGGTAAGTATTAGTAACATATTCTTCCTTAAAAATATTAAAAGAAATGGTTTCAAGACGATCATTAATGCATATTGATAGAAACTCAAACGTATGTTACCTATTGATGGCGGTCTCTCAATTGGTGCAACGATTACAATTGTTGGATACGTACTTCCTGATGCACAGACATTTTTCATTGACCTCTGTGAGCAACCAGCTGGTGGTAAAATTATCCTACATTTTAACCCAAGATTTGAATGGAAATCAAGGAAAAACGTTGTCATTGGTAACTCACTGGACCTCGAGAAATGGGGAGACGAAAAGCAAATATTTTTGGACCAAAACTTTCCATTTTCTAAAGGCACAACGTTTAAGTTGGAAATACATTGCGGTAAAATACGTTTTAATTTCACTGTAAATGGCACACCGATTGGTTGGTATCGGTTCCGTCAACCATTACAGAACGCTAAGTTTGTAAGAATCCATGGTGATGTTAGTGTAATTCATGTTCAAATTTCAAAAATTGGTGAGAGTAACACAAACAAACCAACAACATCATCATCCCCCAAAATCGTAAATGGAAACAGTAAGGAAGCAAACGCTACAGAAAAAGAAACAAATGGTGGTACGGGATCAACCAAACTAGAATTTTATTTCCTTCACGCTATCATACTTGTTTTAGTTGCGGTCGTAATAGTTGGTGCATATTTTGTTGTTAAATCAGTTTTAAAACTTGCTTCAAACAAGCCAGCTTTCACCCCAGTACCAGTAGGGGATTTATTGTCATAAAATATATTTAATTAATTTGTGATATTAGAAACTATGACCATTTTTCATTTACCTTAATGCTATTCAAGTAAATAATAATGATTGATTCACAATTTAAACCATTATCCTACTTCAAAACATAAATTTAGTTATCATTTATTGTATTCATTCTATTATACTTCATGCAATAATGTTTTCAATAAAAAACTTGTTTTTTTCTGATAAGCCACAACAAGTCAGCAAATATTTGGTAATAAAATGTATTTGGTTCGTATTCAATGTTTTATTAACGGACGGCATCGCTGTCGGGATATTTGTTAAAATAAATTGTCTTGTACGTTCATATAACACGACTTATAATGGATTTTTTCAAAGACATTATCTTTGAGAGCGTTAACAGAGATTTGCACTAAAGTTGTATAATCTAATGCAAATACCTTCATCCTATAAAACAAACAGTTTCGTTTGCCTGAAATTAAAAAAAAATACTTAGAATCAATTTCGGTTTACAAGAAATTTTTGAAGTGTTTTACCATCCTGAGGTTTCGGGTCCTTACTTTGTAGGATAATGAGTAATGACGCACTATTCACCAGAAAACTACTCCGACGTTCAATACGCCCACAAT
>JAHZMV010004640.1:0-10725 GCA_027743765.1 Coecobrya sp. COE2 | reverse complement strand
ACGTGTAAAACATTGGAAGTTATTACACGTTATCAAGAAATTTCAATGATATGTGTATATTTTTCGATTAAATATATTGGTAAGCTTTAAGGATGGTATTCCTTTTGCATTTTAAAGGTCCTTTTGCAGGTTCAAGATGCTGAGGGTAATTGTTTGACGACTGGCAGCAGAGACTCCACACACCACCGCAATACACTACTGTGTGTAAAAACTTCTCCTACTCGCACCCTCAGACGCACCAAGCTTCATTCCAAGATTAAAATTTCCAGTGAAGGTTTAGTGACATTTGCTCTACTAATTAGAATGTCGTGATTCTAATTCTCTTTACTGTGTTTCTTAACATTGCGTGTAAGTTGAGATCTCGCCGTTTTTGTGAGCCATGATTTCATGACAAATACATTACTAGGTTTTACAAAATTTATCATCAAGTGTAAGTGAATCTAGTAAATGTAGTATTACTGTTGCAAATGGTTTCCAGTTCTAACATACTGCAGAATTTATAATTAATTCTTTGGATGTGAGAGGTTTATTCAATGGCATTCAGTTGTATTTAGAATGGACAAGTTATAAATAACCGAAACATAAAATAAAATTTCACTCTTGAGCAGCATTTCAACCTATCCAATTTTTGGTGTATCAGTGATACGATTGTACATTTTATAAGCGGTATTCTTCTTAGCAATTTGGTTACAACGAGTATTATTTAAATTTTGATATATGGAAAAGGCATAGCATAAAGTGAATGGACAAGTATAAATAACCGAAACATAAAATAAAATTTCACCCTTGAGCAGCATTTCAACCTATCTAATTTTTGGTGTATCAGTGATACGATTGTACATTTTATAAGCGGTATTCTTCTTAACAATTTGGTTACAACGAGTATTATTTAAATTTTGATATATGGAAAAGGCATAGCATAAAGTGTTTCAAGACTTTCATTTGAATATTTGACTTCAATTGACGATTAATTTCTGCAGTACATTCATCGAATTAAGTATAGATAAGATCAGCTAATATGTCTACGAGAGACATTTCATTTATAATTTATTGTAACTTTGAAAAGTGGAATCTTGAACGTGTATCAATATTTTGCAATTCTCGAACTTATCTTTGCTTTCAGTGAAAAGTTAATCAAGTCAAGTTGTAATTCGTTTATTACAGTATCACATTTATTACTCGTTAGAAAATGTAAAACGCAACAATAAACCCAGTGTTGTAGATCCTTGATCTGCTATAAACGTTCAATTGCTATAATAATTTGCATGTAGCATTTAAGGTATCCCTGATCCGTATAATTTTGATGAAAAGTTTAGTCCGTTCAGTAAAGACTTCCAGTTATTTTAATTGCACATAAAACAGTCAAACTTCGAAAGCACAGAAATCCTTTAAGGATTGTCAATTTTTTCTAGTTTATTAATATTTTGGCTTAAGTTTAAGCAAGTCATATGCTTAATCGAAATTTTTCAAATACATAAAATTACAAATTCATTATTTATAGTTTCCAAACAGATGGATGTAAACCCCTAATCAAAAGATGGCACAAAAAGCAACTAGGGTTTGTATACTAATGCTTTACTAAAATTTGATTGACAGCATATTGTTCAAACTCTATAAAGTTGCATTGTATACCAATTAGTGGCATTATTTTGGTGTCAGTTACGTTAACTTCCAACAAAACGGAAAATGATCGGATCTAGAACAGAAGCCTTAGTTTATATCGGTGTGAACGAGCTAGTGCGGAATTTAAGTCCTACTAAATTATAACACTGCTTAACGAATTCGTATGATTATTATGTAGTGTAGAACGGTAA
The DNA here is from genome assembly GCA_027743765.1 of Coecobrya sp. COE2. Lineage (NCBI taxonomy): Eukaryota > Metazoa > Arthropoda > Collembola > Entomobryomorpha > Entomobryidae > Coecobrya > Coecobrya sp. COE2. The sequence continues at coordinate 8,911 of JAHZMV010004640.1, read as the reverse complement.
GTCTTTGCTGATTAATACATTTTTTAGAGTTCCTTAAGTTTTGATTGATTAATTGTTCATTTTGCTTAAAAATATTACTAGTTTGAGTGCTAAGGATACATATTTTCAGATTAATACATATCAAATTGGAAAAAAACTTATATATTTGAATATTTTGATTTACCATGAAGGCATGGAGTAAGAATTTGTAAGTTTAATAGACCGTCATTGAATTGTTCAATTTCCATAATCGATCATACTAACTCATATGACGTTAGATTCCAATCGTTTATTTGGATGTGAAATAACTCGCTCATTTCGAGTACTGCTAATGTGGACCTATATTTTAACTCCTTCAATGAAGAGAAATTAGAGTGCGGTTTTTGATCTGGTAAAATTTTACTGTGAAACAAGATTACTTTCATGTTTAAACATTATTTAATAAAGTCATCTTCTAATTGATAACTTCTGATATATTTATTGCTTCTTTACAAATTCCAGAAGGATTATAATATTTGTAATGCTTCTAAATAGAAACGGTTTTATGAATGCGAGATATGAAGTTGGCATCTAGTTTGAAAGTTAAATATATTCGACTAGAACCACAATAAAGTGCTCATCTTCCCAACTCTGTACTTACTTAGAAACATTTTGAACAAAAACCGTTTTTCTTACCAGCAAGTGGAAGATCCAATCCACCTGTTTTCGGAATAAATACGTTCCAACAAGTCAATGCTCTGTAAAGGACGTCGACCTTGTGCATAAACGTAAATATTTTGAAAAACTATATAAGTTGACAGATATTAATTTGAAGTGTATACAATTTTTAGTTTGTATAATTGGATAATTATAAAAACGTCATTTGACAATTTTCAGAATAACTGAATCACATATTTAGGGTTTTCTACTTGTTAGAAATACATTTACTTTGTATTCTATCGCAAATTCTCAAATATTATTTCTTACGCTGTACGAATTTTAATTTAAAGTTATAACATCCAGTAAATACTAAATGGATAACAATGCAACTTTGTAAATTATGTTTTCAAAATGCTTCAGTGAAGTTTAACATCTACACTTTTCGACTCTTTTCTTTTATGAAGATGAACATCAGGTGTAGGTATTAAACTTTTAAAACGTCGTGACAGTATAGCAAAAACTTGAATTGTAAATAAATTTTCAGTCCAAACAATTGGATACATCTATAATCATTTCCAATTTGCTAGATAAATGACGCAGACATTTTGTGTTCTCCTGCGTGGTTGAATTGCATTAGTTTTTGTTGTATTCCATCAGAAATTCAGAAATATTTTTTTAAATGCTTTGTATGGGGTAAAATTAAATAGAATAAAAAACTGAAACCAGTAAACAAATAATTGTATAACCAAAGAACTACAGACCTTATTACCTAAAATGAATATCAACAATGATATCACTAACAATGACAAAAATATTTCTAGAAACTATACCGTAAAAAAATTTGTTTACTAGTGGGATTAAAAGGTTGTAACACGAATTACTTTACATTACGCCACCCCTAAGTATATGTTTTCAGTGTATCATTCATTATTCAAAAGCCTGCTATGCTTTAGAACATCAGGTTTGCTTTTCCTCAAGAAAGACACAGCGAAAAACAACCGATTCGTTTTGAGATGATCTGAATATTACTCCTTGAGGGTGTATTTAGTTGCCTACAGCATGATGATGACATGAACTATGAAGTAAGAGTCAGCCATTATTTTTATAAAGGTTCTGACGATTTTGACTACTAACCATTAATTTGAATACATTTTTCTCGGATCTGTGGAGCTAATTAGTTTTACTTTCGATATACGTATAATTCTGGCTGATTTATTACCTTTATTAAAAGTGAAATTCACTAATAAAGAAAAGAATTGTCAAAGGGAACATACTTGAATGGATACTTCCAGTAAAAATGAATACATCCGAAATTTGAATTAAATCAAACGATGTATCGCAAAAACCAACACGATGGATCTGATTTATGGATACACGTAGAAGGCGCAACATGGTTTTTAAACGGCATCGTTGTTAAGCCTCATCAATTAGCATAATAAATAGTCTGGAAACACATGTCTTTTTTCATAAATAACTCTTTGGAAAATTTCCATTTTGCAATGTTCCGGTTTCAATTATTCTTTATCATTAAAATGTATAAGATTTGTGGATAAATAAATATAATTGGAATTTGTTCCATTTAAGAGATGTACAATTATATGAGAAGGTTTTGTCATTTGATTAATAGACAAGTACTAGTATATACGAAGAGTAAGAAGCATTTGCAAAAGATAATTTGTTCCCAAACTCTGCCAAAGCCCGAACATATATTAAATTCAATATTTAATACATATTTTTAATGGAATACAATACTACGTTATATGTTTTGTAGCACAATAGTTAAGATATGGACTTCTGTACTTTTATTTTAAGAAATTAATTTAACCGATATAAACTTCCATGGCAAACAAATTAAACCCCAGTGATTTGGACGAGTGTGTTCCCTGCCTTTAATCATGTTTGCTTCATGCAATAATTTGATACTGTAATAACTAACTATCACATTAATTTTTTGTCATACATGACATGTATGTTATGCACACAAACATCCAAAACAGCCGATCGCTCAAAAAACCACCTTTGCTAGCGCAAACTTCGAAATGGAGTGGTTATATAGTTTATGGCACGCAGTACCCTCATTGAAACTCATCATTTAAATTGTCAGCATGTAAATTAATTTAATTTAACCTAGTGTGGTTCTTAGTGTAAATCTTCTGAAAAAGATTGACGAATTAGAATTAATTTCCTGTTTGTGATTGGTTTATTCAGTCAACTTGATCTGTGTCTTGTATGGAGAATTTTTTAATTATTAAAATAAGAAACTCTTCAAACATCAAAGCGCTGTCCCTAGAGGAATCTATATTTAAGTTAAACAGTAATATGCTTTGAAATTGTGTAAACGGTGTCTTCTTAACAAAATTTAAAAAAAGATTATAAATGAATGTACCAAATTATATACATATATACGATAACGGAACGTAAGAAAATGTTTTATTTACCGTAGAATAATTTGAGTTTACAATTTCAAATGACGAAATCGCTCAATCGGTAGGGAAGGATGGAATATAAACATTATTTTCTAGATTAAATAGTCCATTTATTTAATTGCATTTTGTCACAAAATTATGTGTTGTGGTGGTGTCGCACTGTGCCCCAAATTCTACACCGGTGGAATTTGGTATCTGCATGGTACCCATGCCGCAACCATTTACTTTGTATAGATAAGCCTGCTCAGCACATGGCCCTGCACGCCTCTGTACATTTGATAGTAAGCAGCAGCAGCAACACACCACCACCACTACCACTCAGACTCTTGTTCCAGGTCTTGCCGTGTGCAAAGCTGCTCAGCAGCACTTATCATTTTTCTGGCAAATTGTCAATTTAAGTATAATTAGAGAATAAATTTGAAACCTTTTGACTATTGAAAACTAAATAGCCTTCTTGTAATTTTGGTCATTTTATTTGTTTGCATTTTACGATCCAGCGAAAACGAACCCCTTCCGACAAAAAGTTAGGTGCATACTGGGCTAAGCTGAAGATTTTGACAACGAATAACTACTGCATCATTTTTCAGTGAAAACCTAACTAACTTGCGCAATTATTCCACACATTTAATGCGCGACAAAGTAATGAAAGAAAGCAATAGTTGTTCATTTATTGTCCTTATCTGGTCAATAATATGTTAGCCTATCGCTTATAAATAATATTGCTGTTGGGGATTACTAGCTTCCTTTTTTCGAAATTCGAAGGCGTAAGCTGGATAAGATATATCCTTTATGGATATCTCTTTTTGTTGCGTAAACTGCTTACAGTGCCACCACTATCTCGCAATCTGCAGTGTGCACGTTTTTGTTACAAATGAGTGCTTTCATTATTCGTTGGAAGCACAAGAATTTAATTAAAATCACAACTTTATTATCATCAGCAACAATAACCAACAAATTAGCAAAATTATTCTATTATAATTTCGATTTTAAACATTTAGAAATAAATAGCAACAAAAAATATTTTTGACAAGACGAAATTCTAATTCTTTTTTGCACACCTTTTCCTCCACTTTTTCCTACTACTCTGCTTGTTGCTGAAGGCAAAGAGCTGCACGATTTCTAAACAGAATGAAACGTCAAATTAAGGACAACTTGGCTTGTTCGACAGACTGCAAGTCGCCATCCAATAGCCACGAGCAAAACAAATGTCACGAATACCAAATACTAAAACATATTAAATAATTTTTATAATTCCTGGTCACAACAATTGCATTGATATAAATATTTGTGAAGTTACATATGTGGAAGCAAGACAACCAATTTAAATTCATGAAGAATGTAACAAATCGAGTACTCAAAACTGCACAAGTGTCCACAAGTTTTTAGATAAAAAAATAATATACAAGTGTTATTTTTGCAACGCCAATATTTTAATACAGTGGTGGAAGGGAATTTTACTAATTTACAGATCCGTAAAATTAAAATCTTTTAGGTAATGTAAAGATCGAGTTAAAGCGAAATAACCAAGCTTACAATAGACGTTGTCATGATGGATGTTTGTGTATTACATTAAAATTTCGTGTGATTTCGAGATTTAATGGAAAACTAAATGAGTAATGGATTTAATTAACAAATGGTAAATCATCTATAAATTAGTTAATATTTGTTCTTATAGTCCTGACAAAGGTTTTAAACTCACAAGCAAATTTTGAGCAATCTACAGTTTCATATATTTTTAACCAAAATAAGAAACTGAAGAAGCAATTAATTTTACTCATTATGGGAGCATCTTTTAATCAACTGGTGCACGTAAACCTTTTAAAAATTACTTTATGATTCTATAGGACGAAATTCTGGCGGCGTCAACTTCACAACAGGTAATATTTTTCACACAGTATTTATTAGTATCTAAATGTCATTTCCCTCATTCATTCGAGTTAGAGAAGCAGTAAATTTGGGATTGATACACCTCATTCTCAAGTCATGTCGCAGAAAATAAGAAATACTTTCATTCTACTTTGAAATCATACAAAAGTAGGTAGTATCTTGAAGCAAAAAAAAATTAGTGTAAATTCGGGATTGATACACCTCATTCTCAAGTCATGTCGCAGAAAATAAGAAATACTTTCATTCTACTTTGAAATCATACAAAAGTAGGTAGTATCTTGAAGCAAAACAAAATTAGTCTGTTTCAGTCTTACTTTCTATTGGAGCAGCAATACCAATTCTTATCAGGATGGACACTGTTTGAGCATGGGCATTCATCGAAGATTTATTCATTCATGTGATTAAATAAGTCAACACAGTAACACAAAATGAATTGTCTCGGTTATAATGTACTATTTCATTAAATGTGAATTATTATTTATTTTCGTAGAAAATTACTTGAATATCCCCCGCGGTTTAACAAAAATACAAGTAAATGTGTGTGTACACACATTGCATATATGTATATCTATAAACTACATCTTCGGCTTCAGTCATTGAACAACATGGTCTTCGAGACATATTTTTAAGTTAACTGCGAGAATAACAACTGTATACCTCTCACCTAATGTTTAATAAATCTCACTTACGGCGACAAAGTGAAGTAACGACGTCTTTATGGTCCATAAAGTAAATCCATTGGTTTATTAGTGTCAATATTATATATTGGTTATAAGTTATAATATTTATAATATTATCGATTAATTATACTTATTTCAAACTATTTATTAATTTTGTTTGAAGCATATTTTCGTTGATTGATTTTAAATTGTTCAGGTGTTTCTAAAAAGCTTGACAATAACAGTTGTGAATTCTAAATGATTACAGAAAACCGCGGTAAAATTTTCATTGAAGATCTATCATTGTTTCAATCTCAAAGATTAGTCACTAAAGTTTGATAACCTGGCATATCTAATTGATAGGTTTATAGACAAGAAAGTTGGAGTTGAAGTCAATAAATCGACCAACCACTCAATTCAAAATTGCCTGTAAAAATAACATGGGATATCTTTAAACTGCTGATAATTTTTAAACTATAGCGAAAAACTAGAAAGCGATTAGCCACTATAATGTAAATATTCTGATTTTCCCTGTAAAAATAACATGGGATATCTTTAAACTGCTGATAATTTTTAAACTATAGCGAAAAACTAGAAAGCGATTAGCCACTATAATGTAAATATTCTGATATTACAGGTTGGATCAATTCACCTGAATTAATAATTGTATCTGGGAGATCATAATGATTAAAGTTGAGCTGTTTTAACATTTTAAAATATTACAGACTCCTAAACTATTGTCGCAATTCTGAATTGTTGGCGATGTAGAATCTACTAAGTAAGTCACGGCCGGACGTCAGGTTAGCAAAATATAGTTGCCTAAGTCTCTCATAATTCAGATGATATATATGTACTATTTTTCTTTTCGCAAAAAATCTACTACTTATGTACCAATTTAACTTCTTCTTAAAACAGTCTTAATTTTAAGTATAAATAATATCTATATTTAAATATATCACAAGGTATTAGTTTTAGTTTTGTTAGATTTTTTTGTCTGAACTTTCTTGAACAGACATTTTTGTATGTAATCCAGATTTTACTTGTTTACTTCCCGTACAATTGTGTCACAATCACGAGCTCTAACTTCCCTGTAAAATGACATAATAGATGCTTATTATCGATTAATCCAGAAGTATGAAGGTTGGTCAGATTGGCGAAAAGATGGAAAAAAAGAATTAATTACAAGATATACATCAAATGCCAGCTAATCACTAATTATTAAATACGTATTATTGACATAGTTTTGGAGTAAAAATTTGGTTTTCAAATAGATAATTAATATTGTAATAATAGTTACGTGTAGCTCTATAAAATTTAACAAGTTATACTTTATTAACTAACTTCTAAAATTTATTGTAATTTATTTAATACCTAGACCTATCAAGAAATCGTTGGGACCAATCTCGAGGACTAGATCACGCAAGATATAGTGGTAACGTTGTTTTGCGGCATACAGCACCCTCATCCTTGAAACTAATCAGCAAACGTATCATGTCAATTAATGTATCAAAATGGTATTGAAGATCATCCTATAGAAGAAGCTTACAGGAATAATTCAAAATCAACTCCAAGTTTTAGAGACTTTTATGCAGTCGATGTCAGGTGTGAGCAGAATAAATAATTTATACATAAGGAAAAATGAAATAACCTTTTGTATACACACGATTACTTATTCCAGATTTATATTTTTTCTGTTCATAGCTTCTAAAATTTACAAATTGCATATATGTTAACAAAATTGATATGAACCGCTTGAAATTAATTTATGATATACGTGGAGACATGAATTAATAGTTTTCAAGTTGAATAAGCCAATATGTGAGTGTATGTTTTTCATTGCAGTTTCAGCTCAGTTAGTACTAGTTTCTGGAATCCAAACGTTATTTTACCTATTATTTGCTGTAAACGACGCCTACAACTACAACCATAACGTCGCTGGTCCGTGAAAGGAACGTGTCTACATTTTTGGGGCACTTTGCGATTCCATGCTATTTTTCTTCCCAGACTCAGGAATCATTTTGGCACCATGTTCTCATAATGCTCCAAAAACGCAAATACCTTTTTCCACGGAGCAGCGACGATAACCTGTATTTAAACGGATAATTTTGTCCAAAACTTATTTATTAACCAAAGAAAAGATGGACCTGGAATCCAGCATTAATCATTCAATTTAACTAATCAATGTGTATGGATATAACAATGTCATCCGAGTTTTTAAGTTATAACTTAAAGGGATCTAAAAGTAATTCTGATCATGAATCAGGATTTCTGATTTAATTATACTAATAGCAGTAAAATGGAAATCAATGCAATTTGGGGAGCATTTTGCATTTAGTAATTCAATTGACATTCAACCCCAGTAGCGTTGAGCGATTCCTATCTAATAATAAAGTAATCTTCAGTGGTGCTATAAAACATGTGATGTTGTCACACACTAACAACACATGCAATTTTAACAATATCCTTATATTTTTTGAGCAAAACAATTGGAAAGCTTTAAAATATCGATTAAGATCCTACCTAACCCTGCTTAGCAATTCGGCTTTCAATATTGTTCGAATTTGCATTTGGTTTTTTTCTCGGACAGACTGAAGCCGCCAGTGCTCATTATAAAGTGATGCACAGTAAATATACGCTTTTCACAATATTACAATTGCATATTTTTTAATTCCAACGAATATTTTACACAACAATTAAACAAAATAAAAATTTCACGCTGTCCAAATCTGTATTATAAATTAAAAGTGGAATGTATGACATAATTTATAGACGGCATCGTTATCAAAACATGTTTCTATTCTACACCTAAGAAAAATTAAATCTTTGTGCTATTTACCAAACCCATTTAAATAATTTAGCTATCTTATTATGATATTAAATAGTTAACTCATGGCTTTGTTAAAAATAACTCTTTCATTTAATAAATACAAGGCATCTACTAATCATTAGTGACTCTGTTTTTGGGAATTGTAAAATATTTTTTAAACTTATGATTATGTCATTATATAGTTTTGGATTTTAATATTGAATCAAAACTTTATTTAATTTAATAATTTTTCAAGTAGCTTACTTTACACATTGGACCTTTTGAAAGTTGTATGACCTTATTTAGTCCGGTTTTTCAAAAAAATATTGCTAAACGACACAAGTGAACCAAAACAGCGAATAAAATGTAAATTACACATATCTAGCATCCTAAGAAACTGAAAAAAAAATCATTTATATCCGTTAGGCTAAGCTGTAAGAGTACAAGAGACCATAGCACTCAAATTTTTAATTAAAAAATGGTATTGATTTTCGGAATCTACGTCCCACAAAACC
>JAHZMV010004639.1:5706-47089 GCA_027743765.1 Coecobrya sp. COE2 | reverse complement strand
GAAGAATTAAAATTTTGTATGTATAGCGGTTAAGTTTTAGTACCATCATCTCATTTTCACGTTTATGACAATGTTAACATTTGAAACATAACGACTCTCTTTTGCTTTTCGCTCATGTCTGACAAGAAAAGAAAAGCAAGAATGCAAACAACACTAGCTTCATGTTCACAGTTGGTTTTGACTATGGCTCCATGAGACTAATGATTCTACTGCAAATATGTACACAGCATTATGATAAAAAGAGGTTGGCATCTCATAATTGAATCAGGACAAACACTTTCACCATTTTGTACTTAATTCAACAGAACAAACATTTATAATCATTCCTTTCATAATGATGCGTTGCTACTAAAAAAATGTAAGCTTACATTGATTCATTTCATAGGAACTTACTTTGTTTGAAATGAAATAAGAATGGTGAGATATGCATGTCAGCATTTTAGGGTAGCATGACATTAGAACGGATAGATGATGAAAAGGTACTTTCCGAAGATAAATAGTATAATAAGTACCAAGTGATAAATAAATCAACCATTATTATACAGAATGATTGCTTTACACGAGTTTTCTACTCTAAAAGTAAAAAAATGACTTACTGTCGATTACTATTGAACTGTTTACTTTGGGTTTATTTTTATGTAGTTAAATACTATTAGTCAAGTTCGATTCAAAAGTTCACCTGCTTCTTTTTTTGGTTCTTTTGCTCATGTAATATTAACATTCACAGCAAGTGTGATTTGTGGCAAGCTGAAATTATCCAATTACTGGCTAAAGCTATATAGAGGCTGTAAAATGTAAACCGCAATTAAATTGTAAATTTACCACATCATCATAATTGTGTATAAATTGTAGCATGCCGATGATATGGTGGCGTCAGCCATACAAAGGAAATGAAAGTTTATTTTAGGGTATCGCATTTCAGACTAAATTTACAGAAGAGCATCGTTGGCGAAATAGTTTACAATGTAAACTTTACATACGTTACTTTACTCATTACTAATATTACGGTAAACTCCTGTTGTATAACTTAGTTATGTAGTTTATGCAGCGGCAGCCAAATAAAAATAAAAATGGAGTATTAAATCTGTGCCTAGGACGAATACAAAGACATCTAATTCACTGACAAATTGACTCCTGTTGAACTTTGCATGTTTACATTATTTAAAATCTTTTGCTCCATCATGGAGCCTCCATGTGAATAATAACTGTTTCAGTTAAACCTTTAAAACTGTAATTGATTATTTCCTAAAGACTAAAGATATTAATAAGCTGAAGCGGACATATTTATCCTTGGAAGGAAGTAAAATACACACTGAGATATTTCAGTAGTGGAAATTCCCGTCAACTCTCTGTGAACATGTTCTGTAATCTATAAATAGAGTATGTGAATAAAAAATCTAATGAGTTCTTGTGTCAAGCTGACAGCAAGCAAATATTTAATAAATGTGCATACTTAACACTTTTACTTGCATGGATTTAGTGAAGTATTAATTGAACTGTGTTTTCATTAATGAATGTAATGTACAGCGTGGCTTTACCATAACAGAATTTGTTTATATGTACTTAGCATGTGTAATGTTTTAATGCGATTATTGTACTGCGTATTTCATGACATTCAGTGTTCAGAGAATGACTTCTATTAATGATATTACACAATGAGGCTAAATACGATTACGTGCAGTTCATCGTTCATTTCTCATAATAGGATTTAATGAGCTTTATGGCATTACAGGAGGGGGAAATGTCTCAAATTCTCAAAAGCCATTGGAAAATATCAAACATTATGCGATCAGTTCGTCATTGAGAAACAGCTTACTACTGAACTAAGACTTATCTAATCTAACGATAATCTGACAGAGGACGACGAAAATAAAATTTAACGTATGTACTTTGTGCATTCTACAAATGAACAATAACCAGTAAGTTGTGCACATGTTGCGTACGTACGAACTTGGGTAGGTATCTTGGTTCCACAGAGATGTGTGGAATATGAATCTTAAGCAAATACGTACACTACTACCTTTCAGTTCACTGCTTCATTAATGGTTATTACTTTTTCGTTTCCTACTTCTGGAAGTATGCAGATAATTTTAAGGCTAGATAAAAAATTGAAACATGAAACAGAAGCTGGAGGGATGTATGAGTTACGTCATAAAAATCCAAGTTAAGATTCTGAAAATGAATATTTCTGCTTGTGTTATCTTCAAAAATGTACTGCGTATTATGTTACAATTTTTTTCTAGGATCGATTTCTGTAGCGAATTATTCGTGATTCATGCGATAAACTTATAAAAAATGAAGAACCAAGAAAAGATGGTGTATTGAGGTAACATGTAATGTAGAAAGAATGAATTCACATTTTAAATTACCAATGTATCATGTGTACATTTTGGTGGTAAGGCTCAGGCTCGCACTGTACTGCAGCCTGTATGTATTTTTTGTTGAAAAGGTTCCTGCTAACTTATCATCACTACTCCTCTTTGCATGCATTCAGATAAACTAATAATAATATACACATCATAAATGAAGTATAAATGCAGGTCGCCTTACTACAAATACCGATAGATCTCTGCTCAGATATCAGCATTGGGATTCCTCACATTACCAACATACACAAGAAAAAAATATTGACTGCGTACACGATAACTTTACATATAAATGGTTGAGCTTCTTCATCATCACCATAATATTATATTGCATTGAAGCATCATCATCCTTGTACCATAGCCACTGAACAACATTATAGACATGTGTACAAAAGTCAGTTAGTTGTCAGACAGGCTTCTCTTAGTTCACATCGCTTCTAGCTGATAGCTGTATGCATTTTCTCAGTCGTTTGAATCATTTTCCAAAGTAAACTGAACCAACACGCCTGTGTGCACCATCATTTTAACAGTAGATTTAATAACAAAAGACTCATTATTTTAGTACCACAAAAAACCTAATTCAGCGTCCTCTTGGAAGCGCAACTAATTATCTGTGTGCGTGTGCACGTTGCATCTTTTGTTAAATCTAGTGCTACTTGCATGAATAGAAACGGTGCAGTGTTCAAAAAACTGGTGTGCTGAATAGGATTTTGCGATGTAAAAATATCAAATTTACAATCTGTTCAATCGTTTCACATCGAAGTAGTGCAGGTAAAAGTGAAAATCGCATTTTATGAGTGACATTAATAAAAGTTGCGCATCAGTAGCAAAACAACTATTTTGTCAAGTGAATGCATGCCACATATAACATAAACCTAATCAATGCAACCGAGACGAATATATGCATGCAGATTTGCAAGCCTATCTGACGTCTTTGATGTAAAAAACATATGCAACGTAATACAGGTGAGAATAAAGTGAAATTAGAATCTGGTAATTTGAAACCTGTCCATTGGCCATGTTGTTGAATTTTGCAGCTTCATACCTATTCACCTGTTTCCCATTGTTTTGCTTCTTTTCAATTTCATTCTGTTGCAAGATGAAGTGATTGGGTGTGTGCATGCATGCAACGCGGGTGTGTGTAGATAGATGCGTGCAAATAACGCTGACCAAAAGCTGGTTTATTTATAGCTTGTTGTCTACTTCACTCGCTGACCTTTTTAATGCTGGTGGTCAGTCGAATGAGTATCTATTTTTATTGTTAACACTGTTTTTTACTTCATCATCCATTATTCTGGCGCATTTCGGACTCACGTGGCTTCCTTTCTGATTTGTTGAGTTGAAAATGCAACAGGAGTGAAGGGGAAGTATACATCAGACATCGCATAGCCAAAACATGGTATACCTCTGTAGGTAATTCATTATTATTAAGCTGTCAACTCGATTCAGTCCTTTCATGAGAATGCGTGTATGCCGTGAACGAAGTGTTTGTGTGTGTAATAGTATGCTATTTTTAGACTTTTAAGCGTAATAACTTACTACATATTTTCACTCCTATTAAGCTCACAGTTTTTGGTTTCAAACCAATTTTACATGCATTACGAGAATTATTTATGTATCATTACCCCATCACATTCCAAAGTATTTGTCTGTATGCTAATGCGGCCATAATAGTTCGAGTGGTTCCGTTTCGTTGACTAGGAAGTACTTTAGAACACACAATTTCGCTCTCCTGCTGTCGTCAGTTGTGTGGCAGTAGGTAAACATGGATAACGATTTTTTTATCAAAACCAAAAATTATTATGTAAATGATGGATTGTGTAATCAAATTCGGCATGGGTTATGAACTTTTCTATTAGTATATTAATATTCCCTCTTAAGTTTACTTTATCGAGTACACGTGCGTGTTGACAATTTTCTGCTTGACATGCATCATAATATTGAACAATAATTTTGCACGAATTCATCCGTTTTAAAGTTCCAAAAATTACCTAACCTTGCAGATTATTTCTCCTGGTATTTGTAGGTGGGGAAATAATCACAAAGTCATTATAATGTAAACTAGTTATTTTGTCCACGTCTGCTCTCTAATGCTTATCTATACCGAACTAAATATTTTATTTGTGCAAATAACTGTAACATTGTATTTTTCTGTAAACATTATACGGCATATTTGTCTGGGTGGTTGGAGTGATAAAATTGTGACCTACATGAATGAAAATGTCGTTCCAATATCTATATTATGTTGTATGGCACATAAAAACAAAATAAGTAAAGGAAAGCTCTCAGGTAGTAGTAGTATTACATACCTAGACCTAGATAGAAACCTGCAGTGCCTGCAATCAGGTCCGTCAACTCAATAAAAATTGGTAAAAATGAATCCACGTTCCACATTTTAGCGTAGCTATAATTTTGTCAATTTTCCCTTTCTTGTTATAGTGAATTGGCATTCATACTTGGTCCTACGCCCCATTTTCTCAGTCCGCGTTTTCTGATACTTATACTGTCCTAGATATGTACGCATTCATTATTATTTATAAATTGTATTGTGACAACATATTCCATTTATTTGTAAACATTCCGGGCCTCGAATGTATTTTCATAATGGGAATTTAATAGCACGAAGTCCTCTCCTTTTCTTCTCAATTCCTTCGTTTTTTCTTGTTTAGTGACTGGAACCAAACCCTTCACTTCTTAAACTTTCCATCAAGTTCATGACAATATTTTTATGTGCATGCAGGCAGTTTTTTTGACTACCCATTTTGCTTGTCAAATACTCAAAATGAAATGCACTGCATTATAAGGAATACACCAAAAGCCGTAGAGTGGAATAGGTGGTGGTAAAAACAGCAACAGTAAGCGATAATGTAGGCGAACTAGGGAATACGAAATAGAGAAAGTTGGCTGCTGTGATGTCTACAAGAATTTCCAAAACGTCAGCATTGCGGTGGAGCATTGACTCGCTTAATACTACTTCTATCAAAAAAAGTAGCATTGTATGTAGGCGGCCGTATGGCGATAAAGGAGCCAACTACTTTTACCTTTTGTACTGCAAACAACGCATACTAACACTTTTACAACGGTGTTACAATGCAAACAGTACATGCATGTTTATTACACTATATTCTAATGGGAGAAGCAGGGGAAATAATAGACTGACAGTCTGTAAGATCCTTCAGAGATATGAAGCAGACAAAGGAAGACTGACCGCGACTTTTCTCTGCGAAACTTACTATTTCTTCTACTTTTTTGGTTAGGCATGTATAAACGCGTCCGTTTAGAAAGACGGCATTGTGACTGCTTCGTTTCACAGAATAAGTAGCAAATGTCTCACACAGGAGGAATGTTTATGTTTCTCTGACTTTTTTGTGTCAGACACAAACCTACCATCACCACTCATGTGAACGACAAGACATGAAACTATAAGAACTGACATTAGTCCATATATATACTTTTCTGTGTAACTTTCACTATTGTTATTTCTCTCTTTATTTCTATATTCGTACAAAGAAATTGCAAGTGGACAGAACATATACCACGCTTGGTTTTTTATATTGTTTTTTTTCTAAACAGTAGTACTAATCAACTAGAAATACGACATTTTGTAGAATATTACGCTTTACAACTGCCGCCCTCCTCAATGTTTAGCTGTCAGTTTAGTTTCATTATATTGAGTAGTGTACAAGTTAGAGAAGCATCATCAACCCTAGGAAACATAATAATGCTATTTTCGGTAGCCTATACTCTAGTAGTGAATGTAGAAAGAGATCCTTGATGGCTCCAGTTTTCCTGAATGGAAGCACACGCTAACGCCAGCAGTATTTGAAGTGAATGTATGGAGAGATGTGGATATGTCGACGGTAGTAACAAGAATATTATTGGAGTAGACATGCTGCTGTAGGCAAATTTCTCGAGTGGGTTCCTTCTTCCCAATGTTTCCAACATTAGAGCGTAGTAATGTTTTATTAAATGCATATCATTTACAGTCCTCTTTGTATAGCATACCAGTGCACAACACAGGAATACAAAATTCATTCCAGTTATTGTATGTCAACTTTCATATCAGCTTGTCATTATTCTGCCGTTCTTTCACTCACAAAATGTAAATTTGTAGCTTGCATAAAAGATAGACCTGGCACAGAATAAAATCTCCTTTTTTTTCTTCATTTCCACTCTGCACAATAGTTGATGCGCAACATTACATGATGAAATATCATGTATTCTTTTGATTATGACTCGAAGACGAGGAAACGAGAATAATAATAATAATATGCAGGCTCTATTCCTCCGTCGGGTGTCTCTATCAAACCTGTATTTTTCAGCCTTTCATCTTTTTCTATTACATTTTAAAAATATGATATAAATCCAGGAAAAAACAGCTGTAGTAAGCAGTACAGCAGCGGTAAAATTTACTTCATCTTTCGTAATATGTAAAGACATTGATTCGCAACGTATGGTAATAGAATATCTTGATGCACAAGGTGGTACGTTTCCCTTTCTACGTTCTGGCAAACGACGTGGTTAAACATCCTCAAAAGTACTATTTTTTTCTGATGGGATATTATATTTCATCGGTATCGTTACATTTCAGGAAAGATAAATCTAAAAGAATAGGTACGCGTTTAGGTTGGTTGCAGGAGGGAAGGGAAACAAGAGGAACAAGAAGAGGAGGACGACGACGGAAGGCCTTCTTAATGGAAAAAAGAAGTACACTGTGAAATGAAGTAAATAAATATGTGGCCGTTACCTATATTTAATAAGTTACAATGTGAGTTTCTATACAACTCTTATATTTATGGGCTCGTCTTGCCGGTACATTAAAGTATATAACTATAATGTACCTATTTATGATGGTTGTATAGTGCTCGGAAGGGGATATAACTGAAATATGTATATGCACTTACTGGAAAGGATAGGTTTGCTGTTGTGTGATACCTATTTTTCTTGCTGGTTTCACAGGAAAAATAAGGTTTTCGCTTTGGACGTTTCTACATTATTGAGCTTAGTTTCAATTTTATTTTGATTTACCGATTTCATGGACTCACTCACATACAATAGTAGTGCACACTAGAGAGAGGGAGGGAGTGAGTTACAAAAATACCTGCACACATGCTACGGCCTTCCTTCTTCCTCTACCGGAATATGAGAGTATATACCTATGGGACCAGTCATAAGTGTTGTACAGTGTGATCTATGAAAGAAAGTGCAAGTCAGAGAGAGTGTGTGTCCTAAGAAAACAATATAAGAAAATGTGCCTTGGTATGAGAGAAAGGAAACATTACTGGAACACAAGCAAGGAAAAAGTTGAGGAAAAAGCGAAAATAGAAAAAAATGATATCTGTATACCTATACGTAGACTGGGTGAAGTGAATACACATACTGAATCAGAACCTTATATATGGTACTACCACACGACAGACGTGGCCATGAGCATTTTGAGCAAAAAAATCTCGATTACTGTTCTAAATGTGTACATAGTTTTAGGTATATAACATTTTTATCCAGTATGCGTATACGTTTTTAATACAACTTGTACTTTGTAAATACATAAGCTAAAGAGAAATAAGCACGTCGATTTATGCACTTCTCATGTAAGTAAAAGCAAAGGTTTACGCGTAACGAGCAAAGAGTCTTCAACTCCTACGCCATCACCACCACCACCAACCAACAAACTCCTCTCACTCGCACTCAAGTATTATTATTATATAGTCTTTCGTTTGGCAGCAATCGGGTGAATTTTCTTGGCAAAAGCAAATCCCTTTTTCACATTAGAGAATTGAATGAGATCAAAGGGAAAACAATTTGAAAGGAATTCTATAATAACGAAGAAAAAAATAGATGGTTTTGGTTGGGTTTGTTGGTAGCTTGAATGAATAAGGTAGCTAAAAAGTCCTACGTTTTCTAGGGAAAATGGAGTTCTCTCTCGTTTCATATCTGTTTAGTGGGATACCCACAAATTAAACGAACTCATCGTCATCACTTTTTAGTTAGTTCTGGCCTTATTTTTTCCATACAAGCTGTGTGTATATATCAAATGGTTTTATACTGCTTAAAGAGGTGGCCAGAAGAGGAACAAGTCTGAAATTATGTGGAGGAACGGCTGAATGGCCCATTATAATTTAGACGAAATGAGTCATTTCAAATGACCACTCAAATAAACATGCTTTCAGAGTGGATATTATTCATAAAAATGAGGTGACTTTTGAAGCATGGAAAATGATCTGCTAATTAGTAAATAATAGGAAATTGCATCAATAATTTCAAAATAATTCAAGGCAAATTAACTAGTTGTAAAATCTATTGAAAATTTTGTATTCGTTATGCAGATGCAGGTAAGGTGTGTTATTTATGGATTCATATATTTTCACTTGTGGGCGGATTCTGCAAGGCTTTCTCGTGTGGGCAAATTCCTCAGCCGGTGAGAAGTAAAACCGAGATGGAAAGAGGATAATGCCTGTTTGTAGTAAAGGAGAGGATAAAGAAGTAGTTCAACATTGTTTACTACATGGTGCTCACTGCCGGGAAAAGCTGGATTTACATTATGTTGGATTATGTACATTTCTCATACAAATAATATGCATTCCGGCGGCATCTGATGTGTTGAATGAGGAGCACATTATAAGCAGTTTTATATGTGCTGCTAAAATAACATCTTCTGCAAGACTTGTCAGAACAAGTCGACTGCACACACTTGATATGATTCCGTGAATTCACAGCGGTTCAGTGAAGACGAAAAGAGGAAAATCATGAGGAGTGAAAGAAGCTAATACCAAACAAGCCTCGATTCACACGCTCATACAGATGTGTATGTACGTCCGTTTATACAAAAAAATCTACCTCTCATCCTCCTCGTTTCATCCTCAGATAGGAACAAGTCCAAAAACCAATATCTTAAGAATAAGAAATCACTTCTCTTCAAAGACTTGATAATGAGCATGATAAAATGGGAAATGAAAAGAGCTTCTAGGGGAAAGAAACTGTGAGCGTACATATACAGTTTTGTGGTGATCTTGATAGAAATGATCAGAAAAAGAATGGAAAAAAATTATGATATGGGAAAAGTAAAACCACGTAGAGAGAGTGAATGGGAAAGAATCCTCTCGTTTTACGGAACAGCAGTGTCAACATTGTTATCTCTGAAAAGAAGGACCTGACACAAAGTCAGTAAGAAAGACAGGCACACGTTCTTGAGATAAAGGACTCCTGTCGTCCTGTATGAGTGGGTTATTCAACAATAGTCAAGTTGATCCTCCACCAGAAAGGCTCACAGAAGGGTAAAAATACTCCCTACTCTCTCTTTTAACTGAATTGTGGAATGAAACATGTGTGGGCGTTTGGATAATAGGAGGAGAGAAAATATGCGGCGAGCTTCTTCATATTTATGCTCTTTTCTCTTAGCATACCTGTAGTCGAACTCAGTCTGTCGTCTCAGGAATAGTATATGATGCCACTATACATACACGAGGTTACTGAAAGTTAGTGAAAAGCAGCTTCTGTAATTTTACGTCTTATTCTATTAAGTAATAATTCATGAGAATGTAGTGTAACGTTGACCTGTTTCATCTCATTTTCTAACGACCGTTATCTAAATGGGTTGCTGAAAGGACCGAGGAGAAAATAAATCAAGTCGCTTCCTCTCTGGAACGGATTCTCAAATTTAAAAAGCCTAAGAATTTTAATGACTGATTTTATCACGGAACATTAATTTCAAATTTTATTGCATAGTAGTTTAGAGTGGTAGCAGGAATGTGTTATATTTTTGTCGTTGTTACCAATTTAATGACAGCAATAATCCTATTTCGTTTCTAATCTGGTTCCAGTAATCTCATTCCAAATAGCACTAAATATTGGGTAGATATAAAAGAAGTTACCTGAAATTTAGCGATACTGGTTTTTAAAATTTGTATTACAGCACTTTAAAATCATTCTGTGGATTGATCAGCACATTGACATTGATATAACTTGTCCTGAAGTAGGTTTTCACATTCATCTGAAACGTAAAATAGCTGTCATGGTCGTTCGGTGTGGGAAAGGTCTAGTTCAACCATGCATGTCTAATTAATCAATTTACCAAGTCTAGTGATTTGTCCACGTTTTCTACAATCTCCAATTTCACAGCTTCCTCATTTTCACAGCCCTGTCTAAATTCTCTGTGCCTTTATAACTCGCTATCTTCTCAAACAATAGCCGTCATAGCCGTTCACAGTTGAGATGAGTCCGTGGTCTATTCTTTTTCCCTTTAATCTGTGTCTTCTAAAGACGAACAGCATTTATTCCATTATGTTTCATAAACGCTTGCTCGGTTTGGAATTGCTGTATTCTTCATGTGAATTCCAAAGTCATGAGAATCCTGTATAATCTTTCAGCACTGCTGACTAGAAGGAGGGCTACTGCTATGACTAAACTCTAGAGTCGCAACCGTACACAATTTACATATTTGTTGTGCAGAAGAAACACAACGGTTATAAACGGTAATCGGGAGCAGCAACTTTCTCCCTGCAATGTACATCCATATGTATGATTACACACAGTCCTTTTGCCTGTCTTTGCTACTGACTTAATTTTACGGTTGACTGAGCATCTTGTAGAGCTCCGGGAGCAATACAGGGAAGCCATGAAACCATCCTCTCAATGACTGCAGCTACAACTAGCCGTTTCATATGAGCGCTTTGCTAGCCTTCTATATTGTGGCAAACCAGCCGTCTTCCCGCTCTTCCAATACTTTGTTGTTGTTTTCTGTGTTACGTAGAAAACGCTAAAGCAAATTATTTCATACATATAGATAAATGAAAGAAAAGTGAAAATCCATTCCGACAAGTATTTTAGCATTCATGCCAAATATCCTCAAGGCAAATAAAGGCTTTATCGAAGAAGAATTCACCAAGAGATAATGGCAAAGTAAATGGACACGGCGCAAAGCAGATCTTGCACAATTCATGTGAAGTAAAAACGAAAGAAGGGGAAAGCGTGAAACTTCAGCCATAGCTAATACGAACTTGCATGTAGCTGCTGTTCACTTTCTCAAAACAAAGCAGCAGCACACCCATTCACATTACTTGACTGGAAACGGTAATGTAATAGTTATGGGGAACGTATATATACGAGTTGTACGTACACAGTACGTATTTGCGTATATCTGAAGTGTATAATATGCTTCTTGTAGAACGGGCCATATGCTTTTCCCACTTTTACTCAGTTT
Organism: Coecobrya sp. COE2; assembly: GCA_027743765.1. Lineage (NCBI taxonomy): Eukaryota > Metazoa > Arthropoda > Collembola > Entomobryomorpha > Entomobryidae > Coecobrya > Coecobrya sp. COE2. The sequence goes on along the minus strand of JAHZMV010004639.1, from coordinate 35,524 downwards.
GCCATCTTAAAAATGTGTATGTGAGTACCGCTATTTAAAAAAAAGTTGGATTGGATAAATACATATAATATTCCTGAGAGAAAGCGTCATCGTTTTTCTTTTATAATATCCCATTGTTGAATAGGAATCCAATCCAGTCCAAGCATTTACCATGATCATCTCCTCTGCACTTTCCTTGTCCATATTACCCTTTTTCTCGGAGGAGTGAAATGGGAAAAGGGGATAAAAACGAGTGTACGTCCTGACATATACAACTTTTGTATTAATGTATCCATTCTTTGGAATTCACAATGGGTCTAATTCTATTTACAGGCAATTGACAGACAGATCCATTCACGCAATATGACGGCTCATTCAGTTGTAAATATTCAGGTCAATTCTTTCGACAGCTACATTATTACTTTGAACAACATGCATGCCATCCTACTTCTACTACCGTGGTGCAAGTTGTGAGATTGTATGCCAAAAAGGACTTTATGTAGTAGTATTATGTGTATAGTTTGGATTACTTTGCTGGTATCACCACCACCGCTACCAAAAGTGAAAAGACATACACTGACTCACTAAGTGAGTGCCGAACAAAAGAAACTTCATCGTCGTCATCATCATCATGTCATGCATGAATAAGGATATTACAGAAACTAGCAACTCCTTAAAAAGTCTGTTCGTCAGGCTGGAATGAAAGTTGGCAATACTGATGTATTTATGTACTTACTACGACTACGACCTGCTTACTCTTCAGTAGAGGAGCATGGAGATTTTATATCTGGTTGCGTTGAATGTACACTGTAAACGTGAACATGTTATACAGCCAATGCATACAAAATACATTTATTAACTTGGCTTTATTGTCAATTGCTCTTTTGCTTGTCGACAACTCTAATATCGACTCGCATGCAGTCATGCATGCATGGAAATATCACAGGTGATTTATAACAGGGCGACTCGTGCCATTGAATCCTATCTCCTCATTAAGTTGTCATTGCTTGTCATATCGTTCTGTCTTGCTGACTTTCTTCGTGTCTGATTATTCATTCTTGTCAATAAGAAGCACAGCGAAAGCGAGAAGATGCATGCTCTGTTTTGACTGTTGCAATCATGTCATTTACATGTGCTAAATAAATACTACTAAAATTGTCAGTATTGTGATTGAGCATCAGGGTCTTATAAGTCTACCTATTTCGTGTCAATATCGCAATATTACTTAGTTGGAGATTTTTTGTTGAGTTTGAGACATTTTAAAATAATTTAACGAAGCTGCGCATTTCGTGGATGAAAAATTTGTTAGCTTTTGTTAACACAAAAATTGCTGCAGACATTTCGTCGATTCTATTTATAGTAAGCTAGAATGTAAGGAACAATGTAGTAATAAATGGGGATGTCAACTTTTGTGAATATAATAACATTGTTTTACCATTTCCGGCCTGCTTTCACTCATTTCATATGTCGTGAATTTTTACATCCATCCAGCTAGTAATGTAAAAGTCTTTCTCAGATCTCTTCAAAGGTTTTTACAAAACACTGATGAGCATATCAAATGGTTTCATTATTCTTCCATATTATTTTTGTTTTCAACAGAAATAAAAATCATATATACCCATGTGATAATATTTTAGAGTTATACGGGAACAAATCTTTTAACTTTATATACCGCATATATAAGTACAGATATTGGATGAAGAAGACGTAATCTCTAATGCACAACTTTCCATAAATTTTTGTCTGTTCTTTCCCTCTTCATTTCCTCTTCTACCTCTCTACTGAATTGTTGCTGTCGTATACACAGCAAACTTGCTCAGAATGAATACAAATGAATGAAAGAAAAAAGTCTGTTTTGTTAAGAAGGTATATACTAAAGTCTCCGGAGTGGCTGTTACTCGTCAACTTGTGTTACTTTTGTTATGCTGCTTTATTGAGAAGGTTTTGAAGGAGTTTGCTGAAAAATAAAAAAATGTCACAGCATATGCTATTTATAAGCTACCAGAAAGTTTGAAAAATACAGTTGTTTGTAGAGCAGCAGGATATGATATTACCTTTTTTGAAAGTTTAAACCATTGTATTTCCCCTTCATTTGGATGAAAGGGAAATCTAGCTTTTTAGATGCTGTGAAGATAAAAGCAAACGTGTATGTGCGTGGCATATCTGTTTTTCAAAAGGATAAAACGTAGGAGGTATATTCAGAGCAGGATGTTGAGAATGACAAAGAGATGAATTTTTCGTCAGAAAAAAGTTACATACTTTTTGAATTGGCTACTGACTCCAAAGGAAAAAAATTCTCCTTGTATCTACAGAGTACTTGGCGCTGCGCGTTGTTACATCACATATATCTCAAGTAATCAGCAATAAATAGATGAAAGGATAAAGTTCGGCAATTGTAACAGGCTGAGAAAAGTTTCCAGAGAAAAGAAAATTGTGTACTTATTTTTACATCCGAGACAAACTTCTTGGTTCTAAGGACTATATAAAGAGGCGGCAGTGTATTGTAATCCTAATTTATACCAACTTGTTTACCTAAAATTTTGAATATATTGTTGTCGCTGATACTTGAAATCCAGTGATTTTATGCTTCAGAACGAGTGCAATATTTGTTGGTTCAAGTTACATTAAAAGCAGCCGATACGAACAATTATTTTGGATTCTCTTTATTTCCGTCCTTGTTGGATTAGTTGAAAATATCTAAGTAGATATAGTGGAATTTTCCTTTACTTTAGAAAATGCACTGACGTTAAAAAGTCAAGAGCGACGGAGGGAAAATGATGAAAAAGTGGTTCACCAGGGAATAATAGTAAAATTAATAAGCGACAAGGGGAAGAAGAACTCTGATCCAAGTGACTCCACTGCTTTTTATGCAATATATCCTTTATTATTGAATATATGTAAGCACACATGAGTTGTTACAAGCGAGGCGCTCTTGTTCTAAGTTTACGTGAGTGTGTGTCCTATTAAAAAAGTAATACGCTGCTAAAAAGTGAAAAGTTTTATTTTACTTCCTTTTACAAAATACTTGTGCATCGTTTTGCTCTCATCTTCTCCATTTATCTTTATATCACATGTATATGTGTACGCAGTATATTATTATTAAATTTACATAATGTGCCTAGATGTGTGCATAAATTTATGTCATATAAAATGCATGAAACCTGTCTCGCCTTCAAGTTGACTAGTTTACTACACACTTGCTTCTCTCGCTGCTACACTTCCTTTCGCCATCCTCTTCGTCGTCATCCTTATTATCATCATCATCAGTTATAAAAGCAGCAGTACTAGTAAATTTGTAACGGAAAAAGGTGAAAGCCTTCCCCTACCGCCATAATCATCAAAATCTACACAACTAAGCTCACATACATATTTGATTATACACAGGTATTTATACATTCATATACATACACTGAGCAAACGTGGGTTCTTTCAGTATTTCTCCCTACATAGTAGTATCATAATATCTTGTTAGGTGCTAGTTTAGTCTGTCAGACTGTAACAGAATGAAAGGATTTTTTTTGTGTAGGAAAAGTTTCATCACTTTTTCCCTTAAGAACTGAGCACTCATATTTTCTGTTGTTCCCACTTTTCTCTACTTTCTCGGATAAAAAGGTGGTCTAGTGAATAAATAGATGTAGTTTCTTTTTGTTGGTTGGTCGGTCGATGCTATTACATTGTATGTCGGGCTTGTTGTATGCTAAAAACATTAAGAAAAGCGTGTTGCATCACAATAACAAATAATCTGTGTGTCCCTTGAAAACTCACACGCAAAACACGCAGTGTGTGAATAAAAAAAGTAGACTATCACTTCGTTGCGTGATTTCCTTTCTCCTTTAGAAAACTCATACCTGTACTACCAAATGTTAACATAAATGCCCATAACGCCGTGCTTATAGTTTCGTTATTCGTATTATGTAGTCATAACGGACCTGGAGGGACTGATGTGCTGCGAAAGGAATCATAGCATGCATTAAACTAGTGAACAAGGTAGCTGTACCAAACAATGAGCTAAAAATATTTTAGACATGTATATACATAGCTCCCATTGTGTAACTTTTGAATGACACGATTCCTTTATTGTCTCTGTTGTCTGCTGACCTTCTTTTCCTTTATGGATACGGAGGCACATCTACTGCAATGTGTGGGGGAGTAAATTTATGTTTTGTTAGGTTAAACAATGTCATGTCCTTTCACATGAAACTACTGACGGAATACTAATAATGAATAATAATAATAATTGTATATGGTTAATCTTTATAAATGTACACACAACTTTTATTACATTAAACGTTGCGTTTTTCAGTTTGACAACTTTCAATGAAACACGTTTGGTTGGTTTGTTTTCAAGGAAGGAGGCAGTAAAAATTGCATGGGATTTTGCTTCGAAATTTTGTTGCCAAATATAAGAGATTGAAACAACGGAAAGATTGACAAATTAGTAAGTTAGTCTTTCATCCTTTCTCCACTGCCCTGCCACACTCACCTCATCGTTATAACCCGACCAAGCACATACATAGTCATACTTTATTATACCATTTTCTATGGCAGTGGTTTGGTTTTGGTACATTGTGTATTACAGTAAATTGCTAGAATGTGGAAAAAGTGCACACAAACATCGAGCCAAAACCGGCGAATAATATATTGAAAAACATTATTGTCAGTGGTTTTTGGCTAGACTGAATATTCTGACGCATACAGCTCGCTCAGTTCACCCAACCAAAAACTGTGCTGCTGGTACCGTATTTTTCTGTGATTTTACCAAGTTTGCTTTGGTATTGTGCTCTTCAAATTAAACGCAAACAAAATGCCTGACAACATCTTAGCATAATATGCAAATAAATGAAGTTAGTGTGCTTTTTGGATGAGAAGATATTCATGCCCATATAATACAAAAAAACCCATATCTACACAAGATTTACTTAACTACCATATAAATTAGGCGTGCCAATATAAAAATACTGATCGTGAACGAAAGAAACCGCATAATGCGCAGGTATTCGTCCATAATGTTGTATCCCAGTGGAGCATTGTAAATTATTATTGTTGGGTGTTTCATCAATTTTGTTGGTTTACTGCCAATCGCCTGAATTAGCAAAATTTCAAACCTACAACTTTACTTCGATTTCATTTTGACTAGCATGGTGTGAGTAGTAAATAGTTGTTTTAGTTATAATATGTATATGTACGGTTATTGTGGAAAGATTTCTCAATAATTCATTGTATTCCGTGAATTTAATTCTTTCCTTAATTTTATCACATAGAATAAGCTAACTTGATGCTAAACTAAGCCTTATTCTGTGATTTTTTCAGAATTTTAACTTGTTGACGTATTGCTAAAAATAAATATCTGTATGCGCTTGTCAACCGAAAGAAACGAAAAACTAGCAAAACAATGCAGTGAGAAAGTTGGACTAACAAGAAGAGTATAAATAAAAGTTGTTACTATCTCTAGTTATTAATATGACATGAATTAGGCAACTAGGTTTCGTAAAGTAGAAAGTACATTAAAACATTAGTTGAACCACATCACAACCCTCGTTATAATCTATGACCCCGTGAAAGCTACTCAAATGGGTTAGGATGGCGAGAATTTCGGTACGTTAAAATAGCCTATAACAAAGCAAAGGTAACAAAGAAGTTGGAATACGTACATAAATATATGCATATTATTATAAGGCTTTCCACTTATATATCTATTAATATTATCTTCATGATTATAGGGCAGTAATAATGAGCAGTTTTGATATTATAACACGTATATAGAGAGGAAAGTTTGATTGTGGAATTTGCGGGGAATGAAGAGCTTTAATTACAAATTAGGAGATTGCAATATTTCCTAATTTGGCAACGACTAGCCAACCAAACTCTTTTTTTCTTTTTACACAGTGATGCTACTACTCCTCTCTATGCATGCCTTCATTCTTACTGACTAATAATAGGAGGATTCGTCTTTCTGTTCAATCTGTAAGTACTGGTGGGAGTAGAATGGCTACACGGACGGAACTAGGCACACCGTATAACTTTAGTTGGCTTCGTTTCAGAGTTGATTTCTCTAGACATGAAAAGAGAGAGAGTTTACTTTAGTGCTTTTGCTTCATGCATCGCGTTTCACATACTATAAAATGGAAATGGTTACACTCATATATCGACGAAAAGGATGGATGTGATGTGATATACTGTGCTGGTTAGTGGTGGCAGGCAGTAGTGGCAACGGTGGTAGTGGTGGTGGCATGCTATTTGTATGGAATTGTATACTGAGCTTTCTACCAAACAGCAGCACAGAACATCGGCTCTAACGGCACTACTGCTACTACTACTAATCATCATGGCATGCATTTCATTCCTTTTTTCTGTGCCAACAAAACCAAAGTCAAGCCATACCATATAATAATAATAACAGTAGTGCATATATACCTACTTATACACTATTTTTGAAGAGAGGCTCGTAAAATATAAGAGAAAGAAGAGCGCATTTGAATCACCCGTGCGCTATACTTATGACGATTATGATGATGATGACGATATAATTCTTTATGTTTTATATGCACGTTCCGAGTGTATATATACATGGGTCTAACCGAAACACATGTCCATATACTATATGTATGTAGGTAAATTTAGTAGGTTGACTGACTGGGTTCTATGATCATCGCCATACTCATTGTGAAAGCAGTGTAGCAAAAAATGGAATGGAAAGTTCATTCCCGTTGTGCTCCTCTTTTGTTCTCTCCATCTTTTTGCCCGCGAGAAGGGTGCAGAAATAATACATTCAAAGGAATTCATTTGTATTTTGCTTTTTAGAGAAAAAAATAGAATAAAGTTGGCTGTTGGTTTACCTGAGAGTTAACTAGGGCTAACTAGGTTAACACTGTTAAGTGAGGCACAATGGAGAAAAAGGCTAAGTGCATATTCCGATTCTTTTAACGGTGTAACGACCATAAGTTTGAAAACTCATCGTGCACATAAAATCACACAGCAGCAGAGGATCGCTCCATAAAACAAAAACTCGGTTTGTATTGTGTATCTTTATATAATTTAATACAGTTTTTGGCAAACAAAAAGCAGGCTGCGGATAGAGAAGATGACTGACATGTTTATAGTTAATTATGGTGCCTTAAAACGAAAATCAGCTTAGTTGTGAAATAAACCACAATATCCCAATCTCTATGCTTTCTCTCTCGTTTTCTTAGAACCACCAGATCTGCTTCCTTTCGTTTCTCGAGACGACTCATTTCATCTTTCCACAGTATTATAATAGCCTTGAGAGAAAAGGAAAACTCCATTTACGTATACGTGGACCGCCACGTAATCTTGTAATGTGCACAATTTCCAGTATTTTTCGTCTTGTGCAAAGGAGAAGAAAAAACTCGATTTTCTTTTTAAAAATACACCATTTCCCTTTATAGTGAAATGGAAGTTTAATGTTTATATGCCTACCATAAAGATTACTACAAGAAACTACAAAAGTCCTGCTTATCCTCCTCCACGCAAACTGCTAAATGTTGTTAATATTCTGTACTTATTTGCTCCATAGTAGTCGTCGACATCGTCTTGACGTCCTCGTTGAGTTAACGAAAATGGTATATATTACCAGAAATAGTAGCGGTAGGAGTGTAGGCAAGGGAAATACGAAGAATAAGGCATATACCCAAACTGGTTTCATAGTTAGATTATTGGCACGACTTCCCCCTGCCACCGCTGCCGTAACACTTGCACACAGAAGAACGACTATAGTAGGAAGAAAAGGCGGATGGCATAATATTATAAAAAACTGGAAAGGGAAAGCATTTTTTTGCAAGTATTTTCCTTTCAAGTATAATCACAGAGGAAACATTGACTTATCTAAAACATGAATCCACCGTCCGTTTTACTTCCTCCTCTTTCTTCTTTTTTCTCTTAACGAGGCACAAGCTCCTCTTCTCCTTTTTGACTATGCATGGAAGCAGACCCATTTGCAGAGTTGCCTGCCGTGTGTAAAGAAGGAGAAGAATAAAAGACGCGAGAGAGGAATCCACGATTGCGTATTGTTCCTGTGTATTATTATTACAGGCATAGTTTCAGCATAAAAAGAGACGTGCGATGTACCAACAAAACAGTCTGGTCGCTTTTGTACCGTGAAATAAACTTTCCAATAACAAGCAAGTTTTACGCGTCTTCCCCAGTAATACCCTGTATAAAATGCAATATCAAAGCCGATCATTTTGGGAATGTATATTATCTGTATTAAGACAAAAATACATGCATATTCTATTACTCCCTTTACATTTACATTATATAACAATTCACATAGATTTAAGCGTCTTATAAAAATCTGAATTCCCAACTAACAACACTTTACCATTTTTACTAATAACTAACGGATGGCATACTGGATTCTTCGTGAGGAAGGAGCGTTATCGGCTGAGAGTTCAAAACTACTTGTTTTGTTCCTTTCTGTCTCCATCTCCTCCTGTATTCCAGGAACGGAATATAAAGTTTACGTGGAACTGGGTGCCGGGCGGACTGCCACTGGTGAAAATCAAGTAGTAAAACACACTTACAACATGAACATATATACTGAGAATCGTGGAAATTAAAAATCAATATCAACTCTGCTGCCACAAAAGAGCTGATGATTGTGTGCACACTTAAAGGCGAGTATAGCGACAAGCAGCGACTCTCCTTAAAAGAACCATAATAATATTTAGCAGCAACTTCCCACATAATGTGCACGCTCTATCTCACACTTTAAAAGATACTACATGATTTGATTTGCTTTACAAGATGACTTCAATTTTGTTCCATTACGTGCATCCCTCTTCTCGCTACTCTACTAAAGTGATGATCAGATAGGAAATTTTATTGACGATTAAACATGTAAGCAATAAAGGAACTGTCAGTTCATTTTAAGAGGAAAAAGGCGAGCAAAATGATGCCAATGGAGGAAGTCTCGAAGAAACGGTTAGAAGGAGAAAATTATCTGATCTGATTTACTATTGAATCAACACATTTTTGGCTTATTGACATGTCCCTTTCCTTCATCGGAAACCAATTTGTTTGATAACCAATATGGTTGTCTACTGCATACGTGATATTAAACTGACTTACAAAAATTGAAGTGTGTATTTCACATTCATAAAAACAAAGTACACATTTTTAGTTTTCAAACTAGGTTTATGGTATTGTTGCGACAAGAAATATGCATACATTTTGAGCCCAAATGAACTGTTGGCATTACACAGAAAGGGGTACATATTGAATAAACTTTTGCGTAACAAAAGCCTCAATGCAAACAGTGATCACATTCCAGATGAGAAATATTACTACTACGACTTTATATACTAGTATACTAGGTCCAAAAATGCACACACGCTCCAGAAATCACTTGTTCTCTCATTGCATATTGTGTAAAATTGTCAACTTTTCACTTAGCCAATTCATCTGCAAAGATTATTGCTCGCCTTCGTTTAACTTCTCTGAAAGTTTCTTGTTTCTCTTTCCTTCCACACTACCATTCTCATCACCTACGCCATGTATTACCTGCTGCTTCTACAAGGTACTTTTCCACTCGCCTTTTTACTATATATTATCATCCTCTCTTTCTTCCTACTTTCACTTACACATTTTGACTTTCTGCAAAGAAAAACTTTATTTTACCAGCATCATATATATCGCCTCACCACTGCAAATAACATTTCATGTTTTTGCTTCACATTCACACCACTTCTTTAGAAACAAAAAATGTGAAGCAGGAAATTACGATATTACACGTATAATATGCGCGTTCCTATGATGTGCTACATTTCATTTTCATACTTTAGTTTTCTTTGCCTTTTGGGAAAAGTACGACGAGAATAAGGATTATAAAAGGAGAGGAAAAAATCAAGCATATAAATAAAAGAAGCGTATCCATGCGATGATACAGTATCATCGCATGGATACGCTTCTTTTATTTATATGCTTGGAAAAAATATATTGTAAGGGAAACTGTATGTGTGGAAAGCAAGGAGCAGATAAAGAAAAAAAGAATGAACATGTGCATCCTCCTCCGTCGGTACTAGTGCAGACTGCCGACTCTTTCTCTTCGTCTTCCCTGTCTTTCTCTCCACTATACTACTCGTTTTATCTGCTTCTATTCATTCTTTTATGCACACACTTGACATAACATTTTGAGTTCCTGCTACAGCCAACGACTACGGCGATGTATTTTTAAAACTATAACGGAGTGGAAGAGGAACTCTGTCTCTCTCCGGAAAAAGTTTTTTGTCAACTTTTTTAATTTAGAATAAATGTTTCTTCTCACTTCATTCTACCACTCTGGCATAAATGTACATGTGTTCCAAAAATATTTTTTTACGTTTAGCTAAACCTATATGTATGTTGTATTCATTCTCCTGCGAGTAAGTAGGATAGTACTCGTTATAATATATTACAATGTTATACATTTCCCTGACTATGTTTGCTTTCTTGTGCGTCTACAATGGAAGAGTTTTGAGAAGTGGTCTCATCATTCTCCTCATATGATGTGCTCTGATGTATTTTGAATTGCAAGTTGTGCTGTTTGAATTTCAAGTTCGTCGAGTTTTGGTGAAGTATTCTGTTTTGAGAGGGTAATTGGATAAAATGTGTACTTAAAACAAGCGTAGAGAGGATTTTAAGCGCTTGCACTCAACTTGATTCTTGGCATTAATATTTTCATCAAGTGAACAAGTCCTGCTTTGTTTAATGAGAATCTTAAAAAACTTCAATGTGAAAGCAGATAGTCATCATTCTCGTCTTCAGTATACAATATTACTTTGGAAAGTTTCTATGAAAAAAAACTGGAAAAAACTAGTAAGGGAGAATAGCGTCAATTTTGAAGTTGAGTTGTCCCCGTCGTTTCATTTTTATATGGGATGATAATACTACAGTAGTACAAGGAACATCAATAGAACGATGTGTTTTAAGTGTTAGGAGTTAAAAATTCAAATGATTATAATAAGCACACGGATGGAGGCAAGTAGGAGGATAAAATGCAAACAACAATGGCACTTACAAATGAATAAAGTTATGCAGAGACTCAATCATGCATACCAGAAGAGCCACAAACACAGCAGATGATATTTTGCTCCGTCTGTGGTAAAAATAAGCAGCTTTTTAACTCTTCATTCTCTCCGAAAATAGCCACGTTATGTTAAAAATGTGTCATAATAACAGAACTCGGCAGAGAGAGAAGATGTAAAAATTTACTTTTAAAAGTCAAATTTTTCGTCGCTGTTTAATGGCCGTTCTTTAAAAGAGAAAGTATTAGATTGCGTTAGTTGTAGGTTAGCTGGTGTACATCTACTAGCGTACATATATAGACGTGTAATGTTAATAGCCAAGTGAGAGAAGAAGAAAATGACCATACTTTGAGTTGACTAACATAAAAAAGAAGTTACACGTTCCCTTTCATCCATCCCACAACTATCATCAACATCATCCAGCTACACAGGGAAGTCAGTAGGCCCATTGGTTTGATATGATGACTGCTTGCTTGTCTAACTAACATATTATACGCTTTTACTACGACACACGTTTTACTACAACAAATACTACTACCGTTACACAGAAAGGAACAAAAGTATGAAAAGTCTCATCTGACTTGTATTGTAGGGTCGTCTGTTGTTAGTTAACGGTCTTTCATTACTACTTGCTCAGAGGAAAACTTTTTGCTCAAGGAAATATATACATTTTTAGTGATGGTGGTGATGATGACAAGGTTACATTAAACTGAAACAGCATCAAATTATACATTAGCTGGTGTAGTAGTAGCAAGTTGTTGCAGTGTAGCGCGGAAGAGTGAAAGCGAAAGCTGTGTTCCATTTTCTTTTTCTTCTTCTTCAGTCCACATACATTTATGCGTGAGTTTGAATGGAGAAAAAAGGACCGTGTGTATGTGTTGAGCAGACTTGGACCCTCCAGAAAGATAAAACTTGAGCAGTTTCCTACTGATGTTGTACTTATTACTCTGCTACTACTACCATTCCCTGTAATACAACAGTATACTAGTGCTAGCAGTCGTTTGAGCCTCGTCGTCCTGTGTAGTTATTCCATTGTCAGCATTAACATTTTACCAGCTCGTACAACTTTCAACTAACCAGTGAACAAACGAGCAGGAGGAGAAGGAAAAAAGTTTGAGTCTGAGTTGAGAGGAGACTAGTTGAAACAGAAGAGAGGGAAAGAATGGGAGGAAGCAACGAGAGAAAGCGAAATGACGGGAGAAAGTGGAAATAGAAAGAGAGCAACAAAATTGAAGTCAGTTCGCGGAACCTATGCTGCTACTGCTGGTGGTGCTACCACCGCTGCTGTTGCTGGAACTTTTGTTAGTGTGCTTGTTTGTATACGTATATGTAATTTTAGTTGCTTATAAAATGAATACATACTCACAGAGAGTACACACATCCACTACGTCATTGTGTTGTTAGTAATAATGCATAACATTAAAGTATAAATATAGTTCTTGTTAGTTGTTGTGGGCTCACGGCTTCGATGTATTTTCTCGCGTGAGAATAATGATTATGATATGACAAAGGAGAAAGTAAGGCACATTATTTGCTAGGTATTGTATAATGTGCTCACATGTAGGAAGGTACATTATGTAATACTGGCGAGTAGTTTTTTTTCCTAATGAAAGGATGCACGTAATTTCTTTTCTTAGTGGCCTTCCTTCCATGCTGTTTTGTTATGTTCCACGAGTTCCGGAAGTACCAGTTGTTTTACGCTAAGAAGCTAAGGGCCGCTCTGCAATATTAGTATATGCTCTGTTTAACTGTCACCACTATCATCATCACGGGATGAAAATGAAAACTAAAGTCAGGAGCAAGTATAAACACAAAGGAAACAATAATGTCATTATGCCAAAGCTACCATTCAAGTGTCGTCTGCCTGTTGTCATTGTTTTTACTTTTGAAAGAGAGGTTGGTGGCAAAGTGGCATGCTGCTGCTGCTGGTTGGCTCTTGGTTTCATTTGTTTTCGTCTTAGGTTGCAGGCAACTTGGCTGAACTGTTTACTTTATACTTGATGAAGATGACAGAGGTACAAAAACAGACAAGTATACATGCCCGTTCCTTGTAAAAAGAAACTAAGTTGTGAGGGCGGACACACACTTTTACATCTGGGAACACCACACTTTCATTTGACTTGAGGAAAGTCTGGTGATGTGTTTTTAGTTGTTGACGTTTGCAAGCCCAACTTTATTTTCTTGGAAAATAATGGAGGAACACACGTGTGATGCTTTCTATGGAATGATTTTGATGGCTACAATATGGGCGGTTGGTCAATACAAGTAGAGCCAGAAATGAAATGACATAAATTTACAATTAGAAATGAGAGCAGCCCAAGAGGGTGAACTAACTGATAATCCTGAACAATTAAACAGTAGAATAATATTTTCCAAAGTATAGCGTTTATACATCCCTTTCATTCGTTCTAAATTATGAAGTATGACAGTGACTTGATGGAACTAATAAAAATGAAGTGTTTCAACGTGAGATTGAGGACAGTCATGAGGCAGACAACTCGCGTCAAAAGATATCATATGAACGTGAAGTGTGTGAAGTTCTGTTATATGCATTTGTATGTGGCAGTGTGGATGTGCAAAACGAGTAAAAAATTCTACTTTAATGCACTCGAAATATTTCTAAAAAATCTCAACAGAGACAAGGAGCACGGTCGTGACAGACCATGAATCATCAAAGTACTCTTCTCCTCCACAACTACTCTACCATATGGCGGTAGCTCCTCTCATTTCTCTATGATCTTTGTGTAAAACTGGCATTTCATAAAGCATTTTCCATTCTTATTCTTTATTATTTCGACCACCATCATCATACGACACGGAAAAGTTGTTTGCGAGGAGAAGGGAGAAAAAGAAGAAAACGCTGAGCTGCTTTGCAGATGTTGTCATGAGACGTGAGTGTGATGTGACTGATCAGACCACGAATGGGAGAAGACGTTTTCCTCTTCACTTTTCCTTCTCTTTTTCCACACACAACTCATCACGTGAATTAGAGTAGACGTGTAATGGCTTCTGCTTTTCCTCTCTTCTTTTTCCCATTCACTCTGTATCTCGTTTTATCTTTCTCCCTTTTACTTCACACACATACACACTGTTGGTATATATGCTATGTTGAAGAAAATAGAAAAAAGATTTTTAGTGGCAGATGCACTTATCTTATACACGTACTATGCAAAGGTATTCCAGTACACTGTTAGCGCACCGTAATCATTCTCGTTGGCAGTAATAAGAATAAAGTAAGCCGTTCTATCCCTCTATTACCGTCAACACATCCCTTTTGCTAGGCTGGTTCGTGCTGTTTTCATTTTTGTCTGTGGGGCGATGTTGACCAGAAGTGTTAGAATTCACACGGTACCACACATGCACCAGTGATCACTTAAGAAAAAATGCATTAAACTTTATCTATTCTATCCATACTTTGCACTTTCACACGACGTCTCATTTTGTCGTTATATTTTGTTTGTTCTCCTAATAATGAGCGCTTATATAAATTGAGTACCGGCTTACTTTTACCCATAGGCTGTGTAAAAGCATGAAAGTGCTCGCTGAATGATGCTTTAGTAAAAATTCCGACAATCACTCGTTACGAAATGTTAAGTTTGTACATACATACAGGTTGACGATTCTTATCGCTCGTCGCTATTATATACATCTTGTGCTTTCAAGCGTATAAGATTCCGTTGAAAATGACGCCCTCGTCGCCTAAAATTGCACGAAACAAATTATGTATTGTAATTTCATGTTGGTAGATCATGCGCACAAATTCAATGCACATTTTATTAAGTTATTGCAAATTAAAGTGGTAAGGTTTCCAATTAAATTCCCTTTGTGTATTAAGTATATCATCAATGTTTTGTGTCTATTTCTGTATTTTATTTCAATATATTAGTATAGTGTTAGTATTCATCAATCAGCTTTGGATAAACTTAAGCGTAAATGAAGTACTCAAACATGAACTAACAACGCATTGAGAGAAGAAGGGAGTAAATTAACCACATGACTGCTGATTGCGGTGCAAATTCTATTCAAAACTTGCCTGTGTAGTGTGTAGGCGTACACGAATTTCCACATAAAACCTTGTCATGTAAAGTCAAGTTTTATCTTTCCCCTTTCATTCCAGTTGATCTTTCATTCCATAAAATTGATCGTATCTCATCCATGTAAATCAAACTCCATCAGAAAAGTGTTAAATTACATAATTTTAGAGTTGCATGATTCTTAAATGTATTGTAAAATGATGGGAGTGATATTGTTTGCATTGTTAAAGCATCAGTCTATTGTCTTTAATCAATGCCAATGACAATTGGACTCTACATCTTAATCAACTTGACATGTTGTATTCAGCAGAAAACCACATATTGAGTACTTTTCTGACTCCTAAAATATGTATTCACAATTTGGTAGAATTGCTCGAATAAAGATTTTAAATGAGGGAGGGAGGAAAAGTAATAGGGAAAAAGGAACACAACCAGTCAAAGTGTGCACAGATAATATTTTAAAGAACTTGTGTGTGTATACATGCTTTCACTCTTAAATAAATGATTATTATTATTATAACAATACGCCTGTCGTTCGTTCTCCGAGTTGCTGTTTTGGATACATTAAACGAATGTGTATCATGTAAAGCAGTAAAATACCAGGTCATTGCCGCTCACGAATAAAATACACCTGGTGAAAAATGGCGAGGAATACATCAGTGTTCACTTTTGCTGTTTCTTTAAATGGTGGTGTTCACGAGTAAACTGTACATATATGTATATCTTCTACTTGGGAATATATAGGTATATGTATATCTTATGGACATCTAATATATCTTTACTTTCTTCATCTCTTACTTAAAAGCGTCCATTGTGCAATTCTGCTAGTGTGGCTCCTTAATAGAATGTGTGAGAGAAAGGAATTGTGAATGAGAGAGTAACGTCAACGTAAGATGATCTCATTGATCACTTAAGAATACTCCTGTCACGTCTTACTATTACGTAAAGCATTGAATCCATCTATTCAACACTTTTTTGTATTATACAAAGACGAGGAGAACGAGCCAAGCCGTTTTCTCATTCTTTTCTCACGCGTCAAGGTTGCAGTCGTGGTGTTCAACTCGCAGTCACAATAAATAAAGGACACCAAACTATATAATATTGTCGCTCGGTAGTATTTTCTCGCAGCAATCATCTCGTTTTGTGTTCTTCTGTTCTCACACCACCCCACCATACATACTGTGAAAGCAGATATTTGTATTTGTGTACACATGAAAAGAAGAAAAGTAATAATAAGAGAAACGAGGTTGAGCGAATCACAAGGAAAAAGTCTTGTGTGCAAAAAGGACGGAAATGACAAGAGGAAACGGAAACTACAGAGTACTCCACCTACCTATCAATCTTTGGAAGAAGCTAAAACACCTCGACAAGTAGATATTATGCCTATTCTGTTGGGGATGAGATGAGTGTGTGTTAGTGTTCCCGGTATATTATTGCTTTTCTCTCTCTCTCTCTCTCTCTCTCTCTCTCTCTCTGAATAACGCGAGGGATATTAGGATATTTTCAGAGAGAAAGTCTACGAGTAGTTTGTGAGTTAAGGTTATTCTGTGATAATGCCATCATCAGAGGAGTTAAGAACGACGCTACAGCAGAATATAAAAGCTTGATAAAAATGAGCATGTGTATGTTTTTGATAGAATAAGAAATGTATAAAAAGACAATGAAAAAAGATGTTGATGATGACGGTGGTAACCTATGAAGCTTTGCAATCGCCTATTTTGTTGATGATCAGCTTATATACTGAAGATAAGTGCGAAAAGAAAAGAAAAACCTGAGAAGTGGAATAATATTCTGATTGAGAACCTACAAAAATTGAGAAAGGGAAATGTTTGAGGACGCAATACTTTACTTTTTTGTCATTCCATACACACACGCAACTACATATAAATAGGATGATGGTATGAATACGTGTGTGTAATATACATAATATCTATAATATTCATATGTGTACATTAAAGTAAAATGTACTTCTTGTTCAACTTTTCTGCGTTGGGAAATGTGGAGTACATAAGTGTAGTCGAACTGGTATGCTAGCAATGGTGATGGTGATGCGGATTCGCTTTTTGCACGAATTTAATCCAATCGAAAACGATTATGAAGAAGAAAGAAAAGAATGAAGAGATTCTAGATGGAATACGTGGCCGGCCTATCTAACGATTGTCATCATCAGTGGCGGAAGCGAGCAAAAAGACAGTTTTTATATTGCGACCACACACTATAAAAACATGTTGTTCTCGTTCATATCCCACATTTTTCCACTTGCTTTTCTGTCCCTTTTTCCTTTTGGCACTACCACCTTTACCACTACTATCATCGGTGCTGCTTTACTTGTGCTGCTGCGGTGGCAGTGAGCATGTAGTATAGAGAGAAACTTGACTAGATGGCTGACTACCTGGCCCTGTTTTTTGCGAGAATAATAACATGAAGAAGGAGATATAGTTAAGTAAGCCTGGAAGAAAAGGACTAAAAGAGCTTTCACTTCCTCCCTATCGTCTTTTTCTTATTTTTCTTAACTTTTTATACAAAAATTCCTGACTATCATCAGATGGAGGAGAGCTTATAAATGTTTGGAATAGATAGAGTGAGAGAGAAGCCAGTGTCGTCTTCTTCTTTCTGTCGAAGACTAACGGCATTGGTGATGCCACACACACATGCATGCCTCCACATAATAATAATATCCTCTTGGTCGACTTGTGAAGGTAAAAAATAGTAAGGCGAAAATATTATATAAAACTCATGGTAAGTAAGTAAGTAGTCTAGGAATGAACGATATATAAGATTGGAATAAAGTGGCACATGTCGTGTCTGGTGTTTGCCACTAAATATGGTATATGAATAGATGGATACCTATAGGTATATCTATAGGTATGCACATACATATTCTCAACACACAGCCATGCTTTTTGTCTAGTGAACAACTTTTCTCTCTGCAGTTTATTACGTAGCTGACTTGTCAGATAAGTTTTGTCTGCGGCATGTTTGTCCGTCGTTCTGTAAGCAAACTTCTGTCCACACAATACTGTCTCTGTTTATGTACAGACCTGAGGGAAAGTCACCGACTAGAAAGAATTGAAATTTAAATTATCTCGTTACTTCATCACAATTACATGGACTTCCAGCTATTATGACTTAAGGACACACTTCTATAAGGTGTGTACTGCTTTGGGAATTTGGAATACGGGATAGGGGAGTGTTTTTCATATGAAGCCAACATAGGTAATATAATTGCGTGGTATGTAGCGATTCCTTGGAAAGGACGTCACAAGGATCAATTTTCGACATTCTTAGTGGATGGAAAAGGGGGCTCCCCCGGGGGAGTAAAACGCGTAAAGTTGATTCTTTACCATCCTCATCCACCCACTCATCAATATAGATCCAATTGTGAAGGTGGAGGACAATCATACGTCAGCTACGTGTATATTGTGCCTGTTTACATTGGGTCTATTTGAGTCGCCGCCAGATTAAATGACATAGACTTTTCCTGAATGCGGGCACTACTACTACCGCCAATTTCTCTATTGGCGTTGTTTAGAGTAGAGATGTGGGAAGAGCATATAAGCTACATTATATAAAATCCAATAAGCTTCTTTGTGTATTACTTGGGTTATGTGTGTGTATGTAACTTTTATTATTAAAAAAGGAATAGTAATAACATACTCGAAAGAGAGGATAGGAGGAAGGTGTATTCTACCAGGCTTAACTGGAAGATTAGGGTGAAAACAACCTAAAACTAGCCACACTCTTTCCAGAAGCTGTAAAATGCCGTAAGCATATCAGGTATGCATAAAAGTGTGCACTATATCCATAATAATATTGTACGCAGTTTGGCAGTAAAATACCCGCTATAAACCGGAGTACGAAATATGCGCCAGAAAAATACTTGAATTTAAAAGTACGAAAAAAGGCGCAGAATTTCTCAGATATCCCTGCCACGTATGTGGTCCAAATAGCAGTACAATTTTTGCAGCATTTCCAATCATTTTACTTAAACAGCCAATACTGATTTGAAGGTGACGATTCAATAAAAAACTTGATCAGTCTCTGGGGGCGAATCGATCTCAACATTATTAGAGAAAAATAACAATATACATACCTATGATTATGTATCAGGGCGTTTTTGTCCAATGTTTTTTTAAAACAATTCCGTCAGTTACAGGGCAACATATTCTGTTCGACAGACAGGCTGCGGCAGTAATCTCAAAAATGTGTTAGCGCTTATTAATAAGCACTTTATCTTTTTCGTAAAGGTATTCAGAAACGAGAGGAGAGTACTAGCAGCAGCAGCAGCTCAAGCAGTAAAGAGCCGACGAGCACATGACGTATGACTCAGGAAATTACTTTTTAATCCCGTCATCTTTAGTAAAACCGTGACTCAAACTCTTTCTTTCCTTGGAACTTACAGTAGTACACTTTCCTCCTCCTCGTGCTTGTCGTCATTTCATTGCACACACCAAGCCCACCAATTTTTTTGCTATCCCGTTTTCTGCAAGTTACATGCATAAATACCTCGTTTATTCACACCAAGTCGTGGATATATACTTCAAAATAGAGCGCATTGTGAAACCGCGATAGCTTTTTGTTACTCGACGGTGCGTTTTAAAATAATACATCGTAATTTTCTTGTTGCTTTGTTTTATCTGCCCTTGTCACTGGATGGATCCACTATAATATATACTGCTACTTTACTTTAAAATCCTTTTAATTTTTACACACTATAAACCGGTGTGTTTTATGACAGTGATCATGCTTTATAACATAATATTTATGGTCGTTAAACATTTTTGTCATGTCGCTTATTTTTACTGCAATTTTGATAATGTATGGACACATTTAAGCTTATTAATAAGTCTGGGCTATGTGGTTAAAGAATTTTAGGAATTTTAGATTAAATATTACATCATACTTGTATTCAACATACGCTATAGTATGTGTGTAGGAAGAGACAATGCGTAAAGGGGAAAATCCGCTTTACCAATAGGCTCCCACCCACCGCAAAGTGGGCGACGTCTAGTGACCCTAATGAGAACTAAAAATAACGTGAGGCAGTATGGCAAGCGCTCCAGGTGACCTCTGGAGTTTTATGTAAACAAAAACATTCAACTTTTTATTTTTACATTGGCCCAGTGCAGCTGACTAGTGCTGCCTCTCGTGAGAGGATTCTCTCTATAAGCATGAAGGTAGATGAAACGATATCTGATGGTGATGATGACGATGGAGATGATATTATAGAGGTTGTATATAACTTCCTGTTGTTATTAGGAAAAAGTTTCCGATCCTACCCATCACGAATAGCGATTGATGTAACTTAAGACTTCCTTATTTGTCAATACCGGGCGCACAAAACTTTGTATAGAAACTGTTGTACCAACATGTAAACAGGTATGTTTACCAGTTTAACTACATAATCCAGCTTTTGATTCTCTGAGCACACATAAGCGTAATGCATACGTGCCGAACTTTCTTGCTGTAGTTTCCGTAGTGTAAAGAGAGGAGCTCGTTAAAAGCGCTTCTAATGATTAACGAGCACCGACTTTCTTTCCTAACAACGGCTTGGTTAATGGTATTTTTAAAAGTGCTCAGTTATATGTGTACATTATCTATAGTAGTGGCTGAATAGAAAGTGCACAATTTGCTAATGTACAGGTACAATTTATTTTTCCTAAAGAAAAGCTGAAAGATATGACTGAAATATACGAGGGTATCGACTTACCTGTATACCTAGTAGACCTACTTTTATCTTCTTTAAAAGAAGTTTATACAATGGTAAATAAGTGTTGCATGGTTAGAAGAAAAAAATAAGGAAATATAAAAAAACAAGTGTGTGGGCTTCATTGAATACAGGTGGCAGGTTTTTAAAGGATGTACAAGTTGGAAAAGAAGAAAAGCTTAGAGTAAAACCGCCTATCCAGACAAAAAATAATGATGTTTGTTGTTGGTTATTTACCGTTTCTGTCAAAGAAAATCTCATCTCACAAAGAAAAAAATTGGAAGATTACGAAACATGCAAAAAATTGGAATAAAAGACGTTTTTAAGAGTTGAGCCAAATAAGCATATTATATGAGCTTTATAAAAGTTTTCTTTCATGCCTGTTGTCCTTTCCATTACATTTTGTTGCGATTGCATAGAATAGGGAGCTGTTAACAAGGATTTTCCTTATTGTTATTGATATTGATAACACCGATGACAATGGCTGTTATTCAGTCGGAATCGTATCCGATCGACTTAAAAAATCGTAATTGTTATTATGTGTTTATTACAGGCACAAAGTAAAAAGCAATACAAGAACATAAAGTTAAACACGTCACTCACGCTTTATCATATTTTGGAGATTTTCTGTTTGGATAGAAA
Organism: Coecobrya sp. COE2; assembly: GCA_027743765.1. Lineage (NCBI taxonomy): Eukaryota > Metazoa > Arthropoda > Collembola > Entomobryomorpha > Entomobryidae > Coecobrya > Coecobrya sp. COE2. The sequence continues at coordinate 14,141 of JAHZMV010004639.1, read as the reverse complement.
GGAAAACTCATGAGACACAATAATCAAGTGGAACCCTTCACTTTTTTATATTTACTTGGTCAATAATATGCTTGGTTTGGGAAACTATTCTCGCGACTTTTAATAAAGAAAATTTATTGGAAAAGAAAACAAAATTGTATAAAGAAAATAGAAAGTTTGATCGGATTTACTTTTCGTGTCTGTCGAGATAACACATTGTTGTATCGGGAATATATCTATACATAAGCATCTTCCATATATATAATAATAATCCCCCAGTTCAATCCATAAAGTCTACTCCAAATTGATATATTTTATAGAAGAGAATAAATACGTGTATACATCGTCATCCAGCAAAATTCTGATTTTTGGCTTGCGTATTTATCCAAGAAATTCTTTATTGCAAAATGTGATATAGGCACTAGGCAGAAGACGCAGGATGTTTGTGGTAGCCGTATGCACTAGAACTTGCGTCTCTCTTCTCTTCTTATATGCCCGCTAACAAGAATACCATCATCGTGATCATCATCGCTGCTGCAACTATATACGTTCTTCTACATACTCATACGTCTGAAGTCTCCGCCGCGATTTTTGTTCTGCTTTTCTTCCTTGCTTCAAGATATTATTTTGAAAGCTCTTATGTTTTACTTTTTGGTTATAGTGTGCCTTGCCTTGTTGTGTTCCTGGCGTTGTTTCTACTTTCTATTTACAATTTACTACACACAATGCATACAACAGAGGAGTTTTGTGTTGATACCCCTCGTGTGTTTACCTACTCAATAATTCAATATGTTGCACTAGAGAGAGACTATATAAACGTACTCACTCACAATCAGTATGTACACACATTATAGGAAAGAATGCCTGAAGAAAAAACGGAGAGAGAGAGAATAGATGGCTGACGATAAAACAAAGACTGAGCTTGAGATCAATAGGAAGAGAAATGTGCTGAGACTTGGGACTCCTTTCTCTTTTTTCATCTTATTCTTCGGCTTTGTGTTCCTTTTAAAGAATCTATCCAGAGAGAATCTATCCTGAAAAGGGAAGAAAAAGCGCGTCCTTTCTTTATAACATCATGCTTTCCTTGTACTTTTCCTTCTTAGGTACTTGCCATGTCTATGTCTCTCTCTACTCCCGCAGATGTACATATTATACTTATATGTACGTACATGTTCATCGCCCTCTCTCTCTCACTCTCTTGTGTATGTAGCACCAACAAACACTCCACACAAAAAAGAACGCAATGAACCTCTTTTCCCTTTCATCTATCAGTACCAACAGCAGCAGCAACAGCAGTACACTAAGGAAATGCGAGAAAAAACGGAAAAGTCAAAGAAAAAACAAATTCGTGTGTGTTGCTGATGCTACTTTCTCTTTGAATATGCCGTTCAATTTAGGCGTCTTGTAAATTTCAATTTGTTACTTTTGTCTGAAAGTGCATGAACAATGCAGAAAGTTCGACTCTACACTTTTGACTTTATTGTTCATCTTCATTTGCATCAAGTGTATCAATCATTACAGTATATATGTATATATTTTTACCAGCTAGAGGGAGCTTCCTAAATATTCATTTATAATCATTGTAAAATGTAAAGCGACAGGTAATTGTATAAAAATGCGACATTCACTTTAGCTCCAAATGGATGGATTGCGGCTGGTTGATGGAATAATAAAAAAAGCTAAATATTCAATAGGTAATGTCGTGTACAATGGAAAAGTTGTGCTTGAATTAATGACGTTAAATCTACAATCGACATGAACGAAAGGGAACGTTCCTAGATTTTATTGAGTAGAAAACTATATAGTATAGCCAATTCAGCGTGGCAAAGAAACAGTGCTTTTAACAGTTTTGGGTTCTTTATGAGCATTGTCAAATAGGGAATTATGGTTTAATGGGCGAAACAGCATAAAATTTAGGGTTAGAAACTATTCTTCACACAGCAAGCTTCGTGCATTCTGATACTAGTTGTGTTCCAAATGCACATAAATACATATGTAAATACATATAATATGTCGTTTTTCTGTGTACTATCATAAAAACAGGAAATTTCACACAGCAAAACAGAAAGCATTAAACTAAAAAGGTACCATATAGTACTTGCACATGTTCATGAGAAAAATAACCAAAATAATGGGATCACAGTACAAATGACGATGTTTACGAGACAATAAAATTTGACTAATGAAATTGAATATTTTATTATTGTATTTCTAGGTAGACGATAGATCCCACTGAGCTCACTTCTCTTCTGTCATTCCATCAGCTCCTGATAGCCAACAGATATTATTTAAGGAAAAAAATATTGTAAGCATTTGAGCTTAACTGGAATTACCGGGAATACAAAGGTGTTCGGCGTTTTCGTGGAGTTTTAGCAACCAACTCACAGCTTCGATCCAAACTACGGGACTGGAAGGAAAGAAGGAATTTACCATACAGCGGTGAAATAAGTGCCGATATATTTAGTAAAAAAAGGTACATATATTATAAGAGAACTGTACAAATAATACATAGGCACTCGTCATCTATCCGGTTGGAACTGTTCGTCGATATCCGATTCGTTCAGTCAGTAAGTGTACAAGTGATAAATTTTGTGAGACCATAAAGTGAAAGCTGTATGCGTCTGTGTGTGTGCGTGCTATCAAACATGTATTACGGTTAAGTAGAGAGAAACGAAAAGTGGTATTAATAAAAGTGTTTAAAATTACATGCTTACCAATAAGCACAATACAATTTAGCTCTCTCTTCCCTCATTCATCCTGTATCACACCAAAAGACTTCGTCATCATCGTTTGAACTTGTACAAGATTTGACAGAATATATAAAACTTTTCAGAAATATCAGAAAAATATTTATACCGATAGTGGGAAATTATACACATTCGAGAACACCTCCAATAGCAAAACAACCCTACTGGTTACATTTTTGCAGACGTATGTAAATGTTGTTATATGTTATCGTTCACGAATAGCAAAAGTACTATCGGGTTTCCTTTTTTCTATTTTTTATATCTACATGTGGATATTTCAGAGGGGGGAAGTAAATCCATTATTTCTCTTTTAGTTTCACAAGCTGAATCATCATGGGACAATCTGGTGTAAGTATTTTTTTTTCATTTTTGCTTTAGTACAAATGTAGTACTTACCTACGCATGAAGGCATGTGTTGTTATAAAAAGCATGTGAAGTTGTAAATAGTTTTGAGAGTATTTTTACCAAATGTAGATGTAGTAAAAATATTTTTATATTGTAGTAATGTACAACGTAGTAAATAATTTACATTTATCGTTTTGTGTGGTTGTGGGAGATACTAGTAGTAATTTAATGAAGTAAAGTAAACTATATATTATCTCCAGATTGCTTATGCATGTTGTTGCGTTACAAGGATAAAGATGAATTTTATCTGATTGTCCATTTGTGTTAGGATTTCTGTGATGTTTGCTTTCAATCATGAATCATGACAAATTAAATAATGAAAATTAATAGCGCTTTACTTTGTATCACGTTATTAACGCTTGCAAGCAAGAATTTAATTTTTATGCTACTTTTAATGGCTTTTGTTTAATTGTTCCATTTTACACGGGAAATCAGCAATTGGCGAAGTCATATTTTAGTCTCAATAGATTGACGAGAGGTACAATAAGTTTGCAGCATGCTCCAAAAGCAGTAAAGTTTTTGAATAAAAGTATTTGCTCCTGCTCATTGCTTACAAAGTTTCTACGTGAAAAGTTGTTGCATAATTTATTATATACTTATGTGATAGTTAAAAATGTGCATAAAACATAGCCTCGCGCAAATATATCCATGATGCCTGTCTTCCAACTCATCATCAAGTTTCTCTGGACAGCGTCTCCCTCATGAAATGCCACTTTAGTTTTGAAAAGATAACAGGCGGAAGACATGCCAAGATAATTTTAACTCTTTCAAAAGGAGCGTTTAAATGAAAAGAGGGAGTAAAGCGTTAAGAGAACTAAAAGAGGAGACCAAAGTGGGGAAGAAGTGAAGCAGCTTCAGCTCAACGATACGTGTCGCTTTATGATCTGAAGTACTTAAATTTATATGAACTCTCCAAGTTTCCAATTAAGAATTCATTTTAGTTTTAACAAGGTATGGGGTTCCTTCCAGAGAGATATTCCTGACACATTATTACTAACCATACACAGGGCGGGAAAGCATATAAAAAATAACACAACTTTGTCTAAGAACTTGTGTGGATAGTTGGATACATACATACATGCTACGGCCCGGTTTTCTCCATTCGAGGAAAAGGTATTTAGAGTTGACTGGCTTTTCTTTCAACAAAGTAAACAAAACTCTATCCTCACTTGCAGGACCAAGCGGGCTGCTGGAAAGTATTGGTCATGTTGTTCTGCTCTTTTCAGGACAACCGACCCATCTTGTACACGAGCGAAATGCTAAAAGATAAAAGTAAAACCTCTTTCCGAAGAAGAAAGTCCACGTACCCACATTGCAGAATGCACTTCACTGTCTCTCTGTATACGTCCTGTAAATATGAGAGGAAACAGGCGTGCCTTCATATTTTCATGGCAAATACGAAACATGCTTGCCTGCCGACACGACAAGTACTACAAGTTGCGGAGTAAGGGAAAGTAAAATAAACTTGTGAAACCTTTATGATACACCAGAGTACATGGTGATGTACCAGCGCCATTACGAGTAAATTCGACATGCTCAAGCCCTGAGAAATTTTTTAGCTTTTCATTTCCACTTTGAAAGTGAAGGAAGTGTACGAATAATATTGTGCCTTATAAAATGACGGTCAAAAATAACAAAATGCACATATCTCTATCTGAACAGGGAGTACACATCTATTATTATATGTATGCAGCTTTACTTTGCTCCCAATTCCTCTTTAATATTCTCTATAGCTATATATATATACGTTATATGCATGTGCTAAAGTTTTTGATAAAGATATTTCGGATTCAAGTCAGCAAGTCTCATAAGAAACTTTTAATATGAGCTTAATAACAGTTTCAGTAAACTCCACATGAATGCTGCTGTGTGAGAGCAACTATACGTGTTCGTGGTACACATCTACCCATTTTATCCGCTCTCACTCAACTCTAAAGTTGGAGTTTGTATTTTAAGTCTACCTCTTATATATACATTTTTTCACTCCAGAACCAAGAGTTCACTCACTTTGTGTGTACCTCCGTACTTTAACTACTGTAAAAATAACCGTGCCCTGAAAAAGAAGGTTGTTAAATACACATATCTATAGTAAATAACTATATGACTTCCTGCTGAATAAAAAGGAAAGGGTTATGTGCACGTTTACACAACCTTCGCGCCTGGGCATCTTGTTTACTCCCCTTTCCGTGTCTTTAAGAAAACACAGTTATTTTGAGACGGGAAGTGGATGAAGAAATGCACATTCATCTCATTATCTGTCTGTATCATGGTGCAATTTTTTCAATTGTAACTGCAGTACGAGATAGACCGAAATATAGTATAAAATAGAGGGTAGCGTAGAGTTACATTAATAAAAAAGGAAGAAAACAATTCGATCCAATGCAAGAATGAATTCAACATCCACCAACTTGCTACCATGAATTAAAATTTTTATAATGCTACTACTGACAGAATTCATGTCTGCCTTTCTTCCCCATCTTTGGCAAAAGAGAACCGCACCAGCTTCCTTAAGAAACGTAATCCATTAGATTCCAAAAATGAAATATTCATAAACCATTTTACTACCACATGTACAATTTGTTACATTCATCTTTGCACTCGATGTTTACAATAATTTTCTTCTTTGGCTTTCTACTTTAATCTGGGTTTACTAGATAAAAATTATTGTACCGACTGCCTCTTTCGTCTTTTCTGGATGTACAAAATTCTTAAATCAGATTCTAGAAATGGTATGTCCCCTTTAATTACGAAGCAACTGAGAATCCATAGGGTTTAATGAATTCATTTCCTGGTTAAGTGTATTACGTGATGTGCTGACAAGTGACAAGACAATTAGGCATGCAGTGTGATGCTGACCGCCAAAGTGCGGCTACTGGACTACTGCTATTTCTGAAACCACCGTTTTTTTGCCGTTCCACACTGAAGTGCATATCTGGGCGTTGATAGTTTAAAAGCCAAAACATTTCTAACTGATACACACAGACTTATGCAAAAGTAAAAGCCAAAATATATTATATTACGTGCTTACATAAATTGCAGGATGAAAGTGTTTGTAATTGGTAAGAGGAAACCGCAGTGTGGAAACGATACACAAAATGTTATATTCCTTTTCCGTCGTGAACTTAACTTTTTCGTTTAACATTTGTATTGTACTGTGCAGCGCCGCTTTGAACCGTGCTCCTTCGAATTGCTTTTCGTCTAGCATTCACTAGCAGTAGGCAGTTGGATCTCAGAAAATAGATACAGGTCAGATATAGATTTCATTCGTTCACGATGCCTTATAATGTGCAGGATAAACCGTCTATGTATGTATATTTAAAATGGGCAGAAACACAAAAAGATTGACTTGTGCTACCGATATGTTAGTGCAACAACCAAGTCAAGATTTTCATCATTCATTCATATTCCAGTAAAAAAATGTAGCAAAACGTGCAGGAGAGTTTAAAAGCCTGGGAAAATTTCTTGTTTCTTTTTACTCTTTCACATCCATCCGCTTACCAGACCGCCATTCCAATTTCTCCCAAACCACTACATATACCAAGCAGACATTACTTCTGCAAGCAAAAGTCTTATAGAGAATAACTCTTGCTAGATTGTTCATTCTTATGTATTTAATATTGTATGCATATACAATACGACGACATTATTCAGCATAACAGCCAAAAAAGAGTGGGAGAGCGAGAGGCACAGGCACGGCACACATAATGTATTTGTATAAGTATTCTATTCTACTGGGAATCTTATCCAGCATTTAAGCAGTAGCAGAAGTAGTAGCGGTAGCAATGCTTCTTCCCAGCCTTACGAACTTATCGTAGCTCCCATGAAAATACTTGTGTAGTCACAGTCGACAAGGAGAAAGGAGATTTTTCTTTTTACACTACAACTCCCTGATTTAGAAGCCTCCTCTCGTTCACTGACCTACATGTTTTGAATGCTAATAAAATCCCACGTTACACTTGTTCATGCATCTCTTTTCCCCTACCAAGCCATACCATATTACTACATCCCTGTGCTTCCTGTCCCTCTCTCGCTCTCCCACTTTTTCGCTGCAAAAGTTGAATTGGTAAGAGTGGAGGAGAGGGAGAAATCTAAGAGCATTAACTATTAAATGGAAGAAAGGTAGAACTGATGAATGATGGTAGTGGACTATATATAGAAGAGAAGTGCATAATGACGACTGGAGAAAATTCTACTAGATACAATTACATAAAATAGATGTATACCACTATGGACTGCAAAGCAACACTAGTTAAACTTGGCTGTTTAGTGGATAGAGCTATATGTTTGAGAAAGCTTATAAATTTTATATATCTAAATCAAGATTATCGAGCTTCCTCTAGCTTTTTTCTTTGGAAAGAACAACCACGATGTTTATAAACATTACGACATGCTCAAACATAAACATTTATGGAGGGACGTGGTAAATTCATTTAGCCAAACAAGGAAAGTAGAATACAGCACCGTAGTATCGTGCAAATATTCACACATGAACATTGCACATTGGTTATATATTACATTGCTCGTCATGTGGCAATTATTGTAAGCTATAAATATCACTTTTTATACAGTATGCTTAATGTGATTTCAGATACTGTCCCTACGCTAAAATTACTGTTGAGCTTTAAGTTTCCAAACAACGAGCGGAAATCGGATATGTGTACTGTACGAATACTAGATATTATAACGAGTTGGGTGCAAGTGAACACGCAAATTTCATAAACTATTTATTGAGTACACGTGAGTGGTGTTTAGGTCAAAATTACTGTAATAATATTGTGTGAAGCGTTTATTTACTATTTCAGAAGAAGAATTAATGAAAACGTGTCAGAAAGCGGAAATTAAAAGTAATTTTGGATGCTTTAAACGAAGATTTTATTTTGCTCAGCTTTTACCAAACGTATCACACAAAAATGGAATTTGCTACAGAGTTCTAAGCTAAATGATAATAAAAATATTGTTAAATTTTGGAAATATCATAGTTGCTCGTGGTGTGATACATTATTACAGAGTAAATTCTCCGGGCTCGCCTGCCTGGCAGTCTTAAAGTGAAACAAGTTTCCTCGCCGTATCTAAATCGATATCTGTGTTTATTCGTATGTTTTGATAAGGCGTAATGTATTAAATTTAAAATTTATAGCCCTTTTTCAAGAATGGCATAAAAATTAAAACGGGAAACCCGTCGTTGTACATCAGTCTGAAATGGACTAACGTCAAATCGAAATACATCACGCGCAAATTTATACCCAAAAATGTTTGTAGAATATTATACAAAATATAGGAGAATTATTTGTACTGTACTGCATT